>JACEFZ010018189.1:0-195000 GCA_014155875.1 Cepaea nemoralis | reverse complement strand
CCTCAGGTGCAGACGGTGGTCTACCCTCATGCGATCGTTTATGACTTCGAGGCCTGGCACGACAAGACTCAAGCCCAGCGCCCCACCCCTGACCTCACCTATGAGAGCCACCAGATTGCGATATCTGTTTCGGTGGGGGACACCGTAGAGGAGTAACCGGCTCACCTGAGCAATGCAGACACAAAAGCCTTGTTAGCCAGCTTCCTGGTGGACCTGCGTCGGCGCGCATCCGCGATACTAGCCGAGATGGAAGCGCGTTACCTCCCGGAAGACCTGGACAAGCTGAACCCAAAACTGCAGAAGAAAATGGGTGAGTGGTTGGGCAAGTCTCTGTGTTGGGCTTCAACTCAGGTCGGTACGACCTAAACCTAATCAAGGAACACTTCGTAGCGGATCTCGCAGGCACCTGCCGGAAGATCAACGTGGCCGCACAAGGGACAAAGATAATGTTCCTCATCACACCCGAGTTCAAGTTCCTTGATATTGTCAACTACCTGGTCCCCGGCACCACGGACGATGCATGGGTGCGAGCCTATGGCTGCACGGCGACCAAGTCGTGGCTGCCGTATGAACGGCTTGACACACCTGAGAAGCTGAATTACCCAGGTCTGCCCGACTATCCCGCGTGGTATTCCAGCCTAAAGGGTGGATACGTGCTCCCGTTGGGGGAGTGGAGGAGTTGCAAGCGTCTCTTCAAAGAAAAAAGAATGACCACTTTTGCCGACTGGTTGAGGTACTACAACAACATCGACGTCGGTCCAGGCATCGAGGCCTTAGGGAAGATGAAGGCCTTCTACGGAGAGCGGGGAATCGACATATTCAAAGAGGAATGCAGCTCCCTGGGGTGTCCCAACAATACCTTCTCAGGGGCACCAAGGCTGGTGAGCTGTATGCCCCAGGAGAGGAGGCCTACCCACTCCTAAAAGCAGCAGTGACGGGAGGACCGTCGCTAGTCTTCACCCGGTACCACGAAGCGGGGGTCACCCGAATCCGGTCACATCAATACCCAAAGTGAAAGCTGTGCAGGACCGCAAAAGGGTACAACGCTAACGCGCTCTACCTCAGTGCCATGGCTATGGACGCCGTGCGGGAAAGAGCGAGAAGAGGTACCCCCAAGAGGTAACCCCCAAGATCGCGCAGCAGGTGTTAAAAGGCCAGCTGTTTGGATTTGTCAAGTGTAAAATCTCCACCCCCAAAGCCTTGTGGCCAAAGTTCGAAGAAATGGCACCCCTCTTTATGAACCAGGCAGTACCAGAGGCCTTAGTAGCGCCGGAGATGTTGGAATACCTGAAACACACCGGCCGTCAGCGGTCGGAGTGTAAGAAACTGGTGGGCCTCCTTGAGACTGACAGAATCTTGCTATACACCCCGCTGTTGAAATGGTATCTAGAACACGGACTCGAGCTGGAGGCGGTCTATACAGTCATCCAGTATGAGCCAAAGAAGCTCTTCACGTGGTTTGTTGAGCAAGTAACCGAAGCGCGCCGCCTCGGGGATGAGGACAAAGCGAAGGCGATGCTGGCCGAAGCTATGAAGCTTCTAGGCAATTCAGCATACGGAAAGCTCATCGAGGCACTCGAGCGCCACACCAACACCAACTACACCCGAAAAGAAAAAAACAGTGGATCAGGCACTACGTTCCGCCTGGTTTGACGACCTCACAGAGACAGGCGACGCATACGAGATCAAATCGCGTAAGCCACGTGTGATCATCAAGCGTCCTTTCCAGGTAGGCATCGCTGTGTATCAACTGGCCAAGCTTCGCATCTTAGAATTCCTTGACACCACTATTAAATTAAAACCTACAGACCTCACGACCTCCGTGTACTATAAACCTACTGATGCTCACGGTTTCCTCCTGTACAGCTCATCCCACCCCAAAAGCTGCAAAGATTCCATTCCATATTCCCAGCTACTCCGCCTTCGTCGTATCTGTCAGGACTTCCTCGAGAGAGCCCACGAAATGCTGGACTTTTTCCGCAGACGGTCCTACCCAGAGGACGTCTTGTCCACAGCTTTCTGCCGCATAACCCAGGTCTCGCGGGAAATGTCCCTCACCAAACACACGCGACCTCCAAACAATGAACCCAAGCTTATCCTCACCTTCCATCCACATGCCTATGCCATCAAGCACATTTTCCTGAGACACTGGTCCATCTTGGAATCCGATCCAACCACTCGTGAGGTATTCTCCAATGGCCCCAGGGTAATTTTCCGCCGTAACCAGAGCCTCAGAGACCACCTTGTGCATAGTCGCCTTTCCACGGTTACTTCATCCGTGGGCACATTCTATTGCCATCGCAAGAACTGTCTGACATGCCCATACGTTGTTCAGACACCAGAGATTGCATTTCCCCGAGGCACCTTCACCTTGAAAGATTCTTTCACCTGTACATCCCGCAATCTGATTTATGTTATCATCTGCAAACGATGTGACATGAAATACATTGGCCAACCCGGCAGACGTCTTGCCGATCGTTTTAGAGAACATCTCAGAGACATCAATCAGGGCGCTGACAAACCTGTCCCCAACCATTTCAATTCCTCAAACCATAATGGAGTCGACGATGCATGTGTCACCGCATTAAAACCCTGCTTCTCCAATAGCTCCGTCAGACTTAAAATTGAATGACAGCTAATCAACAATCTGGGATGCATCCATCCAGCAGGTATTAATACTGTCGTGGACGCTATGGTATAACTGGCATCTTCCCCAATTGTTTACACTATCTAGTACTATGCTGTCCCCCTACCCCCCCCCCCCCCAGATCTAGACCTAACTGTCCCCCATCCCTATATTTTCATAGCGGACTGTTCACATATTCTTGGCTACTTAAATCCTTTTTGGAGTCTTGCCCACTCCTTATAACCTCTATTGGAATCAATTTTTCTACCCATGGCACAGTGATAGGTCGTGTGTGTTTTTTCGTCGTTTGCTGTTCGCTGTATTTTGTTGTGAGCTATCTGTGTTGTCATTGACAAAGATTCTGATAATCGAAACGTCTGTGTGTCGTATTGTACGCGTTCGTGTATATTTTATTTTATTTTATTATTCATTTTATATATTTATTGAGTGTTTCTGATTTCGGATTTTTCACCTGTATTTCGCAACACGTGGATCTTCTTGTAAGGTATGTGCAAAGTTGATGTTTAGTACGTTTTTTCTCACAGGAGTTTAATCTACCTATTTGTTTCCAATCCAGATCTTATGTTGAAAGGTTCTGAGTGTCCTCCAGTTGCTCTCACTATGCATTCACTGTTTTTGTATAAACTTCTACATATGTTTGTTAGATGTGTACTCACTCCATTTTGTTTAAGGATTTCCCACAGATTGTTTCTATCTACTCTATCGAATACTTTTTCTTGGTCGACAAAGGCTAAATAGAGTGTTTCATTGAATTCGATTGATATTTCTATAAGTTGTCTAAGAGCAAAAACGGCATCTGTGCATCCTTTGTTTTTCCTAAATCAAGTTGTGTTTCGCTTAGCTGGGGTTGTAAAGTAGTTCTTAATCTGTTTTCAAGAATTTTGCAAAATATTTTCACAGCATGCCTCAACAGTGAAACACCTCTGTATTGTGTGCAGTCTCTTTTGCTGCCTTTGCTTTTTTTTTTCAAATTAGGATAATTATGGCGTTTCCCCAGTCTCGTGGTGTCTTTTGTTCTACCCAAACATGGTTGAATATGTCTATGTAGCCTAGCTGTTCCTACATCTCTTGCTGCTTTAATTAGTTCATTTGGTATTTCATCCTGTCCCGGTGATTTGTTCAATGGGGCTAACCTGATGGCTTCTATAATTTCTTCTTTTAGTATGTCTGGTTCTAGTTCTTCGGTGACATCTGTGTAGGTCTCTTGAATTCCCGTGACATCTGATGGGATGTTGAGAAGTTGTTCGAAATAATCCTTCCATCTTAGTTTGATTTGCTTTTGTTCACTTATTGGTTCTCCATATTCGCTTTTAATTATTTCAGTTGGGTCAAAGGGTTCTCCTCTGGTTCGCATTGCACTTATCTTTTTGTAGAAGTTTCTAGTTGCCTCCTTGTAGTTTTTATTTAGGGTTTCTCCATACTCTTCCCAGTCTTTTTGTTTTTCCCTCTTTACTATTCTACTTCACATGTCTTCTCGCTATTCTATATTCTATGTAATCACATTCCTGTTTGCTCTTCAACCACTTTTTATATTTTTTTCTTTTCGTCTTTTACCGCTTTCTATACCTTTGCGTTCCACCAACTTGTTATTTTCTTTATCCGTCTTTTGTGTTTTTTCGTGGTTCCACATGTTATTTTTGTAGTATTTAAAATGCTTGATTTGAACATCTCCCATTCTTTTTCCATTGTTTTTCTTTCTATATGTAATTTTACAAAGATTTCAGTTAGTTCTTTCTCATAATTTTGCCTTACTGCCTCGTCTTTAAGGTTTTTTAAGTTTACTGATTCGCATGGCATGTATTTTCCTGCTCTTTGTTTTCTTCTTCTGATGGTTCTTATTGTGGCAACGACTGCTTTATGACAAGTTTTTATACTGAAATTTGGCACTGTCCTTGCATCTAATATATTTCTCTTTCTGTTATTTCTTGTTAATATAAAATCAATTTGGCTTTTAGTATCTAGATCGTTCCATTTATACCAGGTTTATACTTGTGAATCTTTATGTTTATAGAATGTGTTTGTTATATAGAGGTCGTGTTGGCTACAAAACTCTATCAGCCTACTTCCGTTATCATTCCTTTCATTATACTGACCTCCAAATGCTCCCAGATGATTTTCTGTGCCCACTCTGTTATGTCCTAGTCTTGCATTGAAGTCTCCCATAACTATGATGTTGTCCTGCTTATCTATTGTATTTAGCACGTCATGTATGTCTTCGTAGACGTCCTCGCATTCTTGCTCATTATTGTTTGCATTACATGGTGCGTATATTTTTACATATATTGTAATTGTTTGTTCTTTAATTTTCACTGTTATGATTCTTTCTGATATATATTTTATTTCTAGTATTCCTCTTGCTAGCTGTGGTTCGATGACTATTCCCACCGTGTCTTTCCCTTTCTTGATGTTCTACCCCAGAGTAATCAAACGTGTAACTGCGGTGGAGCTCTTTGCATCCTTTCCCCTTTGTTCTAGTGTCCGCTATTCCCATCAGTCCAATTCTCCTCTCTTCCATTGTTTCTATAAGCTCTTCTTCTTTACAATTTAAACCGCAGACGTTCATTGTGCCTATTTTTTGAGTCGCTGATCTATCTCGCAGTCTATTAACATTGCCGGGTCGATATCCGTTTGGGTCAGACCGTTAATACGTCTTAGTTTTTCTACGAACTTTATGAAGATCCCCTGCCGGCTTGCTAGGCCAGTCGCAGGTTTAAGACACTAATCTGACCAGGCGCCAGGCGCATTCCACACTTTGCACACACACACACACACACACACACACACACACACACACACACACACACACACACACACATATATATATATATATATATATATATATATATATATATATATATATATATATATATATATATATATATATATATATATATATTACATTGGCACCTTGCCGTCTTGACAGACGATAGTTTGTGCTTTAAAAAGGCATAATAACTTTTACCTATGGCGGTAGCGAATGTGACTGATAAGGCCAATTTGCGCTGTAAATGTCCGTTCACAGTGGGTGCATGTGAACACGTGGTCATTTCCACCATCATGCAACATCTTACGTCTCAAACTCTCGGTGTGACTTATCTGCAATAATTTTCTCCTTTGTCTTTATTCCATTCCTGATGTTTGCCCTCCATGCAACACGTTCAGCGGCGACTTGCTCCCAATGTGCATTATCAATGCCTGTAGCAATCATGTCCCGCTTACACACATCTTTGTATCGTAGTAGAGGCCGACCCTGAGATCTCTTACCCATCTGTAATTCACCAAAAAAGATGTCCTTTGGTATTCTACCATCACCCATCCTCCTAAGATGTCCTATCCATCTAAGTCTACGAAGACTGAGCATGGAATAAACTGTCACACAACCTGATCTTTCCAATACTTCAGTATTTGTGATTTTGTCTTGCCACTTAATACCAAGAATTCTTCGCAGACACCGCATATGAAAGCTGTTTAAATGTTTCTCTTGGTGTGAGTAAGTTGTCCAGGTTTCACTGCCATAAAGAAGAGTACTAAGGACACAGGCTTGATAGACAAGGACTTTTGTTTTGCAGTAAGCTTCCTGTTCTCCCAGACTCTTTTTGTTAACCTGTTCATTGTTGTTGCTGCCTTACCAATCCGGATGTTGATTTCCTGATCTAGGGATAATTTGCTATTTACCACTGATCCTAGATATGTAAAATGGTCTACTATCTCTAGTTCGGCGTCGTCAATAAAGATTGATGGTACCCCATGTGCACCTTGTGACATAATCTGTGTCTTCTTTTTGCTAATTGTTAAACCAAATTCAGAACAAGCATTGGAGAATGCAGATAGTAGACATTGCAATTCTTCCTTAGGGTGGGCCGTAACTGCAGCAACATCTGCAAAAAGCAACTCTCTGATCAGTACCCTCCTAGTTTTGGTCTTAGCCTTCAATCTCTGAGCATTGTAAAGGCCGCCATCTGAGCGTGAGTGAATGTATATACCACCATCCTGATCACGAAAGGCATATTTCAGTAGAAGTGAAAAGTATATTCCAAAGAGGGTGGGAGCTAGTACACAACCTTGCTTAACTCCACTCTTGATTTCAAATTCTTCAGAAGTTGCACCATCAAACTTGATTATACCCTTCATGCCTGTGTGGAACGATTCCACAATGGACAGAAGAGTTGGTGGGCAGCCAATCTTCTTTAGTGCCTTGAACAGACCCTCACGACTGACCAAATCAAATGCCTTTGTGAGGTCGATGAAGGCAATAAACAGTGGTTGATTCTGTTCACGGCATTTTTCTTGCATTTGTCGCAATGAGAATATCATATCAATGGTAGACCGGTTCTGTCGAAAGCCACACTGTGATTCGGGGTAGACTTGATCTCCTAGGACTTGAAGTCTGCGCAGAACAATTCTGGCAAATACTTTTCCAACAATACACAGAAGTGAGATACCCCTATAGTTGTTGCAGTCGCTCCGATCGCCCTTGTTCTTGTACAGTGTTATGATGCTTGAATCTTTGAAATCCTGTGGGACTTGTCCTTCTCGCCAGCATAGCTCTATTAGCTGGTGGATCTGTAGAGTGAGTGTGTCTTGCCCACTCCTTATAACCTCTATTGGAATCCCATCCTTACCTGGAGCCTTGCCAGATGCAAGTTTATTTATAGCACACTTAACTTCTGTTATGGTGGGAAGTGTGTCCAGGTGGTCAAGAGTTGGTAGAGCCTCTATGGCGTTGAGGGCATCATCCGCTAGTTTGGTCTCACTTGAGTAAAGCTCCAAATAGTGCTCTACCCATCTTTCCTTTATGTACACATTTTTCTTCATGTTTAACATTTTTATGAGACTGCTCATGACAACTGTCAGTGTATGTGTGTGAGTAAAGTGTGGGAGTTTGTTCATACTAGTTTCATACTAACGTGAGACATTTTGTATGTGTCTAGATGTGAGGAAGTGTGATTGTATGTGGAGATGATGTGTGAGTGTGGGGATATGTGTGGGTTGGGTGTGTGTGGTGGGTGTAGCATTGGATGGGTTGGGGTGTGTGGGTTTTGGTGGTAGTGTATTGTGGGTGTTGGTGGGATGTGTGGATGGATGTGTGGGGTGAAAGTAGGTGTGGAATGGGTGTGGAGAATGTGTGTATGGTGGAGGATATGTGTAAGGGGACGGGTGCGGGGGGATGTGTGTCTAGTGTGGGTGGAGATGTGTGGATGGTTGAGGAAGCATGTGTGGGTGGCGGGGTTGTGTGGGTAGGGATTTGTTGGGTGTATTGGGGATGCAAGGCGGGGTGGGGAGAAGTGTCTGGTGTGTGGGTTTGAGATATTATGCTGTGTGTTGTGTGGGGATGTGTGCATGGTGTGTGGATGGGGGTATGTTTGTGGTGGTATGGGTGAGGATATGTGTGTGGTGGGGGATGTGTGTGGTGTGGGGATGTGTGTGATGGTGCGGGGAATGTGTGCATGGGTGTGGTATATGTTTGGTGAGTAGGGATGTGTGGTGGTTGGAAAGAAGTATGTGTGGGTGGTGGGGTGTGTGGGTGGAAGATGTGTGCGTGGATGAGGAATGTGTGGGTGGGGTGTGTGAGTGGCTTAGGGATTGTAGGTGGGTGAGGGATGTGTATGTGTCGGGGGTGGGATGCGTGGTGGGTGGACGATGTGGTGGGTAGGGTATTGCGATCGAGAGATGTTTGGTTGGGAGTAGGGTGGTGGAGTGTGGGGTAGCGTAGTGGAGCTATGTGCGTGAGTGAGTGTGTGTTGGTGAACGGGTAGGGAATGCGTGTGTGGGTGGGGAGAGGGTGTGCCGTGTGGTGGTTGGGATTATTGGTGTGGGTGAGGTATATGTGTGTGGTATATATAGATTATATATATATAATATATATATAATATATAGATATATCTATAATATATCTATATATATATATAGATAATATCTATATATATATATATATATCTTATTCTCTTCTTGAAGCTTCTTCATACGTTCCGAGCCATTGAGGTTCGTTGCTCTGCAGATACACTCCGTCTCCCTTCGTCGCTCTGGTGACCTCTCTTGCGCCAGTCGTTGATTTATCCAAGTGCTGGTAGGATCTGTATATATATTCTCTCTCCAACTCCACCGTCTTCTTGGTCTGCCTTCGTCGGGTCTACGGTCCATCTATATAGATATGAAATGTGAACCCGTTCCAGCAGCTTTATTACAAAAGCATGAAAGGAAACATAACAGTGTGGTAGAATTAAACATGTCGCCAAGTGTTTGTCAGAAGAGTCGCCGTAGGCATTCAGGCAAGCATCCCATTGCTTAGGTAGGCAGCGAATGCCCGTCCGAAATTTAAAAAAATCGGATTGTGGTAGCTCATTGAACCAGTGTTTTACCGCGTCCATTATGTCTGCTATGTGTGTGAAATCGTGCCCTTTGATAGGTTTTTTTTAAAGAGGTCTCCAACAAATGCAAAATCACATGGTGACAATCAGGACGATAGGCCGAGATGTTGCAGGATTTCTTTCCACTTCTGTCTTCTTGCTAATGCTCCTGCACAATTTTTGCGACATGCGGACAAGCATTATTGTGCACAAACTCACACTCTAGAAAGCATCTCCCCGTCGCGACACGTGTCATTTATGTCCTTGACTGCTTTTTGCAGCTTGTCTAGTGTTTTGCAAGTAGTGGTAGAGTTGATGTTGACACCAAGTGCCTTTAAATAGTGCGGTCAAAAAAGCCTTTCAAATGGTCAAAAAATGAAGCGCTCGGCATAATAACCTTTCAGTGGAACCTGTAAGTTGAATTTTTTGGTTTTTTTGGTGATCCAGTCATGCTTCCATTGCATGCCTTCTCTTGCTGCTCTGCTCTTGCTCGGCTCAAAGTAGTGACACATGATTCATGCCTGCTGTCTGCCACTTTGTGGAGACAAGTCATCACCCTCCCCTCTGTAACGCAGCAGTGGTTCAACACCATCCCATGGCTCCTCTTTTTGTGATCTGTCACAATCGTGGTCACCCACTGGAACACGGCCACACCTTCACAGATTGTCAGTTTCTCTTTCTCTTGGCGAACGATCTTGTGAATTGTCCAAATTGACACATCAAATCAAATTCTTTTCACTGGAGAATGTATGCTCGACAACGATTTATCTGTACTGCTGCAATCAATTTGGGATTTTGGCGATGGATTTGTTCTGTTGGCACAATACGCGACTGGACGACGGCGCTTGACCCGACCCGTCGAAGATATTTCGTGAACTGCTTGGCGTTCTGTCTTGCCGAAACATTCGTGCCCAGTCTGTCACTGCTGGCCTTCGACACACATTTGTTAACCGTACGCTGCCTGCTTCTTCGATGAATGTCCACGGGTCGACATCCTTCAGAATGAAAGAAACTGAATCACAACACACCCGCTCGTTTGAGCTTCTGTTGACGGATTTGATCAACCCGGTCCATTTTGTCCCTCAACGTCCCGAACAGAACCTATGTCTACAGCCTAGGATGATAGGCACTTGCTCTTGTATTCATTGTTAGTTAGTGCTTAGCACATGACTTATGACATGATCATGTTCAACGTGCGGCAATTACATGCGGTGCGGGGCGTGAATTTCAAATGAGGCGAACGCCGCCTTATTAAAGAGAGATATATATATATATATATATCGATATATATATATATATATATATATGATATATATATGATAGATATCTATATATATATATATATATAATATACTAGCCACCCCGGCCCCGGCATTTATCGCCCAGGCCCTGGTGGGGATCTATCTATCTATCTATCTATCTATCTATCTATCATATCTTCTATCTATCTATCTATCTATCTATCTATCTATCTATCTATCTGTCTGTCTGTCTGTCTGTCCTGTCTGTCTGTCTGTCTGCTGTTTGTCTGTCTGGATCTGTCTGTCTGTCTGTCTGTCTGTCTGTCTGTCTGTCTGACTGACTGTCCCGCCGGCCAGGCTTCACCAGATCCCTTGTGAGGAGCATCTAATTTAATTCATCCTAAGTAGTCATATAGCTTACGCTCCCGTTCCCCGTTCCGACTATCTGCCGTCTGTCTGTCCTGACTGTCTGTCACCCCTGTCTGTCTGTCTGTCTGTCTGTCTGTCTGTCTTCTTTCTTTCGTCTGTCTGTCGCCCTCTAGCTGTTTTGTCTGTATGTCTGTCTGTCTGTCTGTCTGTCTATCATGTCTGTCTGTCGTCTGTCTGACCCGGCCCGGCTTCACACCCTAGACTCCCTGGTGAGGAGCATGTCTCATGTAATTCATATAAGTAGTCATATAGTTCCCGTTCCCGACGGTCTGCTGACTGTCTGTACTGTCTGTCTGTTTGTCTGTCTGTCTGGTCTGTCTGTCTGTCGGTCTGTCTGTCTGTTTGGTCTGTTCTGTCTGTCTGTCTGACGACCCGGGTCTGACGACCCGGCCGGTGCGGCTATATCGTATACGGTGGTCGGGTGAATCTATCTATCTATCTATCTATCTATCTATCTATCTATCTATCTATCTATCTATCTATCTATCTATCTATCTATCTATCTATCTATCTATCTATCTATCTATCTATCTATCTATCTATCTATCTATCTATCTATCTATCTATCTATCTATCTATCTATCTATCTATCTATCTATCTATCTATCTATCTATCTATCTATCTATCTATCTATCTATCTATCTATCTATCTATCTATCTATCTATCTATCTATCTATCTATCTATCTATCTATCTATCTATCTACTATCTATCTATCTATCTATCTATCTATCTATCTATCTATCTATCTATCTATCTATCTATCTATCTATCTATCTATCTATCTATCTATCTATCTATCTATCTATCTATCTATCTATCTATCTATCTATCTATCTATCTATCTATCTATCTATCTATCTATCTATCTATCTATCTATCTATCTATCTGTAACCAGGGGACTTAACCTAAGATATAGCAATGCTACTAAAAGTTATGTTCCTTTATATATTTTTTCTTATGTTAAGTCATGTAATTTAATTATTACATTTTAGTAAGTAAATAGCTGATTCTACACTAAAAAACTATGACAGTTGGTTGCACGGGAATGAAAAGAAGACGTGTAGAAAATTTCATCTCAATCGGATGGACCGTTATCGAATGCATCCAATACATCCCCACCCACCCACATACATACATTTCTGTTTTTATATTAGATATAGAGATAAATCGGTCTTTCCTCTTTCTAGTCTGAACGTTACAACGACTTTCTCAGTAAATCACGTTCCTCGTAAGTTAACGTGACTTGCCTGTGAGAATATGGTAGCGGTTCTCCCCTCCGCGTCGGTAACTTACCCGGGGTTATTGATCCGACCGCTCAAAAAGAATAATGGCAAACTAGCTGAGCGTAAAATCTTCCAAGAAATCAACAATCAGACTAAAGATGCTGATTGTTGACAGCGAAGTCCTGTAAGGATATGCGAACAATATATATATATCATATATATATGTATATATATATATATATCATATATATATATATATAATATAAGGACCATTAATAATCTCCTCCGATGGTGTTTTTCCACCTTGTCGTGGTGGTGGGGAGCTTGAGTTTCTCAATGACCCTACTAGCACTGATGCCGGCGGTAGCGTAGCTGACCCGCAGGGCCTCCCAAGGCCGGACAGTCAAAGGGTTTAGAGAACAGACAAAGAGACACCCCTGTTTTTCCTCCAGATTGGGGAGTTGAAGCGTGGGGTTAACATCCCCACCTTTGTGAAAAACCCTTTCTTTGTTACGCAACACTACGTGAGCCTCGATATCGGACTGACTTTAATACTCGACAATCGACCTTGGTAAACGTTAAAGGCGTTTGAGATTTGGACATAGGAATGTCCGGACACCTATATCGAGCTGGAGCAGGCGGCCGAAGAAGAACTAACCCGGAGCTGGTTGATATACACATGATAATCACAGCACTTCAAGAAATAAGTGCCAGAGAGGTACTTTAGAGCAGAAATATGGAATGATATAATATCTGGAGGAAACACCCCAAAACTAAACACTGATTAGGCAGCAGGATTTGTCATCAAAAAGAGTTATGGGGGCAACGTTTTAAAACTTTAAAGCTTTTAAATACCACAAGGATTAAGTAAATAACGAATAAAAGTAAATTTAAAATATAACGTGATTAATGAACCAAAAAAAACCCCCCAACCAACAAACAAAAACAAACAAAAACAAACAAAAAACACAAAACAAAAAAAAACAAAAACAAACAAAAAACAACAAAACAAAAACAAAAAACAAACAAAACAAACAAACAACAAAAAAAAACAAACAAAAACACCACAAAAAAAACACAAAACAAACAACAAAAACAAACATGCAACCTACTGAAGAGAAGAAGATGATATTAAAAATACTTTATAATGATCTGGGGATGTCATAGAAGAGACCCCAAACAGGACATCCTGAGTTGTGACTGGGAGACTTCATGCCCAATAGTAGAGAGCAGACTACTAAAAAGAGTGGCCGGTATGTGAAAGCCTACATACAACGTTCAAATGATAATGGATGGAGCAGTCATCACCTGCAGAGCCCAAAGGACTGGCAGATTAGCAGTACCGAGATACTACAAGAAAAGATATACACAACGACTTGGAATCAATGTGATCAAGAGAAACGAGAGGGACTCAAATAGATCACATTTTAATTACACACAGAAATGCATCAAACATACAGCAAGTCGGAAGTTATCGAGGAGCTGAGTGCACACAGTGACCACTTCCTCGGTGGAGCAAAATGTAAAATAAAACGTTAAGAGAGCTTTCCTATACGAAATTACCAAAGATTACACCCAACATAAATAACATAGAAAAAAACACTACCAGATCACGTAAGGAGGTCAAAGAGGAATTTACAGATTAAATAAAATGTAAACTTGAAACTTTGCAAACCCTTTGGAGGAAAACGCGTTGACCAAACTTGGTTGAACATCAAGAATACAATTCAATCTACCGCAGAAGAATGTCTCGGTGTGTTAACCACGCATAGAAAGAACAGATGGTTCAATCAAAAATGTGAAGAAGCAGTCACTAGGAAGAAGAATGCCAGACATGTATGGTTAAATGACATCAATAACATCCAAAAGGAAGAGCATTATAGAAATGAATGTAAAGAGGCTACAAAAATAGTCAGACAGCAGAAGCGAGAATATATGAGTAATATAATCAAAGATATGGAAACTAATCACCAGAAAAATGAATCCAGAAAATTTTTAAAGTACTGAAGTCAATGAAACGAGGGCACCAACAAAACACATATGGTTTTAAAAGACAAAAATGGGAATATGATAAATACCAATGAGGAAATGTGCAACACATGGAAAGAATATTTTATTGAATTACTAAATTGTGAAGCTCCAAGTAACATTTTCCCACAGGAAGAGGTTCTAACATGCGAACCACAAATTGAAGAACCTACATTTGAAGAAATCCTATATGTAATCACACGACTTAAAAACAATAAGGCAACTGGGACTGATGGAATTGCTGCTGAATTTATAAAGGCAGGTGGCCATGCATTACATCTAAAGCTATACGAACTAATAATAAAAATCTGGAGGACAGAAGAATTACCCCATGACTGGAAAGAGTCATTATTGATACCTATCTTTAAGAAAGGAGACAAGTTCCAATGTGGAAATTATAGAGGAATATCACTACTGTCCACAAGCTATAAGATACTATCCGCAGTATTACTAAATAGACTAAAACCATATTCAGAAGACATATTAGGTGACTACCAGGCGGGTTTTAGACAAAACAGATCAACAATAGATCAGATATTTATCTTACGACAAATAGCCGAGAAACATTGGGAATATAAAAGAGATCTCCATAACATTTTTGTGGATTTTAAAAAGGCTTATGATAGTGTCCATAGGAATAGTCTATGGAATGTTATGCAGGAATTTGGAATACCAAGGAAGTTAATTAACATGACCAAACTATGCATGGAAGATACTTATAATATAGTAACATATAAAGGCAGGAAATCAGACCCCTTCCAAATAACATCTGGCTTGAAACAGGGTGATGCACTATCGCCGCTACTCTTCAATCTGGCTCTAGAGAAAGTTGTAAGGAAGGTAAAGGAGGAATGTGATATTGGAGGAACATCCAAGCTGCTTGGTTATGCAGATGATATAGATATTATAGGGCAAAGTGAACAAAAGACATTAGAAATATTGACTCACTTAAAGGAAAAAGCCCAACAGATGGGGCTGGTTATCAACCAAGATAAGACAGAATATATGGTAATTTCAAGAGACGGAATGGCTAAAAACTCTGGCCACATACAAATAGATAATATGACCATTAAAAGAACGGAAACATACAAATACCTGGGTACAATCTTCAACTGCTCCAACATCATAAGGGAAGAAATACAAACTAGAATCAACTCTGGAAATAAGATATACTATGCACTACAACATCTACTAAAATCAAAGGCGCTATCTCGTAACACCAAAATCACAATATACAAAACACTGATCAGACCAGTTGTGCTGTATGGCTCTGAAACCTGGAGTACAACGAAAGGAGACGAAGCCTTGTTACAAACCTTTGAGAACAAAATTTTAAGACGCATCTTTGGACCCATTAGGGATACACAAAGTGGAGAGTGGAAAAGAAGAAGTAACAAAGACATTTATGATTTGTTTAAGTCCCCGCTAATCACTGGTATCATGAGGGCTAATAGACTACAATGGCTGGGGCATATAGAAAGAATGGAAGATAATAGGGAAACAAAACTCGCTTACACTCAGGAAATAAATGACCGTAGACCCCGAGGTAGACCAAGAAGGCGGTGGAGAGATAATATACATACAGACCTACAAGCACTTGGAATCAATGACTGGCAAGAGAAGGTCCACCAGAGAGACGAATGGAGACAGATTGTATTTGCAGCAAAGAACCTCAATGGCTCGGAACGCTGAAGAAGAAGAAGGAACATTAATAAGACACTCTGATTAATATAACTGTTAATAAACCTCATACAACCCAATATACTTAACAAAAATCAACCAATCAACCAATCAACCAACCGACAAACCCGCAACACCCCACAAAACAGACCGTGTTTTTGCTGGTGGTGACTCCGTTGACGATACCGAGGCGAGCATCTGTTTAACCGACTGTTTGTGCAAAAGAATCACCCGACTACTTGCCAATGTTTCCTCGCTCCCCGCCTTGGCCTGCGTGATCTGACTGTTGACAGCCGCTGGTACAGAATGACTTATCGCAGTGAATATACGCAGGTATTTATAGCCCTATGTTTTGCCGTTGTGACACATCAGTCACGAATCATAGATGACAAAGTCAATTTTGTCTGCGCTCACAAACGCGCGCGCGCACACACACACACACACACACACACACACACACACACACACACACACACACACACACACACACTCACTCAGACCGCTGTGCCTGCACTCGGATATGCTGGCTAACTCCATAATACACAAAAACCACCAAAGCAATTCTGTGGCGTATTTCTGTGAAATTTCTGCCTGCTGTTCGTCCATATGTGAAAAATTAATGCAGTAATGTGTGGCTGCTGGTTTTCTAGTGACTGCCGCTTCCAGCGACGATGAACTGTATTTTCCGTGGATGACTTTTGTGTTGGCATTCTGACGGCGTCATTACGCACAGTGCATTTGTGCGGGCTGTTGGCTTGTCGAAACTCCTGTTTATTCCACTTATCACATAGGGCAGTGAGGAGCCTTCTAAAAGTACTGGAGAGACTTGGTCATAGACCATAACTTTAGGAAGGGAAAATCCCAAATGCACCTTCTAGTGGTCATCATCATCATCATCATCATCATCATCATCATCATCATCATCATCATCATCATCATCATCATCATCTTCCACTGCTACCGTCAAGCGTCGTGGGGAGGAATAATTTGCGTTCCAGGTGGGCGGCACCGGAAAGTATCATTCTGTGTGATTGTACAATGTCTTTGATGTTGTCAATCCATTTTCTTCTTGGGCGTCCTCTTGGTCTTGTCTTAGATGTAAGTCCAGTGATGGTAGTTGTTGGTAGAGGATGGAAACACGCCACGTGTGGCTAACGCAGCACCAGGGACCGAGTATACACCGGAATAAGTGGACAACTCTGCAGCTGAGTAGAGCAGGGCACTCACTTATCCTGACAGTCGGAAATAGCTAACAAATGCACAGGTAAACGACCATTACGTGGATGTGGAAGACAAGGGGAAACCACAACATTATTTTCCCAAGATTTCATGCCAACACAAATTTCAGAGATTGTGAACGACGTTTATGGCTGTTTTATGACATCCTCGTCAGATAGGGACAGTCATGAGCCACAGGTGACACCAGACCGTCATCCAGCTATTGATGGCAAAACTATAACCAAACTAAATACATTTAGAGTAGCAACATAAAATGTTAGGACATTACATGAACTAGGAAAGTCAAACAATGATCAAAGACAGTGGTTCTCACCTTTTTGGCCCGTGTCCCCCTTCACCATATTTTCAGAACGTCATCTCTTTTTTCGTATTTATAAAAGAATACCTAAAATTTGGCCAGCCCTCTTCACCATATTTTCAGGATGTCATTCCTCCCATTTCGTATTTCCTACCTACTTTACACAGTATACGTAATAATGGAAGCAAATACTAAAACAAGTCTAGACGTTCACATAAAATGTGATTTGTGGGTATACTTACTTTATAAAATAAATTTTAGAATGGTGGGATGTACAGAACCGTAAAGTATGAAGGGAAAAACAATATCAAGTAATCGGTTCTTGTATTAACGCGATCTTGAAATAATCTTCATTCCCCCTGGAAACCCTAAAATTCCCCCTGGGTGTGGGGAGGGGGGGGGAATTCCCCCACCGGTTGAGAACCACTGATCTAACCGAAATGGAAGGCATGAAAATGAACTTACTAGGCATCAGTGAGATGAGAAGGAAGGGATCTGGCAAAATTATAACCGACAAACACACACTAGTTTATTCTGGAGGTTACACATGAGAAAGGTGTAGGAATACTCCATCCATCATGTGTCATGCCGATAAGCGTAGGCGGTCATGTTTTGCCATCTCACTCGATCACCAGAGTCGTGGATCAGCTCCGTGTTTCTGTCTCGACCATGCCATGTGGCCAAGCTATCCAGGTATTTAATTCTTGGTCTTCCCATTGGTCTCCTCCCTTCGATCTTGCCAGTTGTCACCAAGTTCTCCAATTCATTTCTTCTCATAACATGCCCAAAAAATTGTGACTGTCTACGTCTAATGTCTCTAATCAGTTTACGATCTTCATTTGTTTCTTGTAGGACTTGTTCATTGGTTTTTCTGTCTGTCCATGGTATTCTTTGCATTTTCCTCAGAAACCACATTTCCACAGCCATCAGATGTTTTCAGCTTGTCTGCTCATTGTCCACGCTTCACATCCATATAAAAGTACAGGTTCTATGTAGTACTTCAACACTCTTTTTCTCGTTTCAATTGATATCTTTTTATTGGTCAGTATGTTTTTCATCTTGCAAAAGGCTACCTTTGCCATGGCAATTCTTGTTCTAATCTCTTCAAGGCATCTCCCATCAGATGTTATGACTGTTCCGAGATAGCTGTACCGATTCAATTGTTTAAGAATATTCCCATTTACTTGTATATTACATTGTGATATTTCTTCCTTCCTAGTGACGACCATAATCTGTCTTCTTACAATTCAATTCTAATCCTAGTTGTTCACTGTGTGCAACAACCGCATCTACTAAATTTTGCAGGTCCTGTTCATTGTCTGCAATCAAGACTATCAACTGCATATCTTCCGACTTCCGGTTTCCAAATGGCGACTGACGGTCGTGTTGTTGTGTGATCGTTAACTTTTTCGCGTAGGAGATGGATTTATTCATATCATGCGTGCAATTTGTGTGCCAGGATGTAAAGCCAGGAGTTTCTACTCAAGATCTGCGCCGATGCTACTGAGTTTCGTGCATCGAGCGAAGCAATCCTTGAGTGAATTTTTCGCAGCGTGTGTGGTTTCTGTGGTTTTCGGTTTTTCAACATGGCGGAACAACGTGTGTTCTCCGAGCGGTCGGCAGTCAACCTAACGAGGCGACGTGGGAGCCGGGCAGACAGAAAACGACAAGGTACGCGTGGTCGTTTAAGGCGTTTTAGACTCAAGTGTCAGACCCAGACCGTCTGGGACTCAGGAATATCCGTATTCTGTATTGGAACTGCGCCAGCGTAAAACAACGGGGCTCTATTCTAGAAACCCTGGTTTACAGGAATGACATTGTAGCGCTCCAGGAGACGAGACTGGGCGATCAGCTACTCCGAATTGCCGGCTTCAAATGTTTCTACAACAGACGACATCTGGGAATGGCGATTCTCATTCGCGACAGCATGGTGGCGTCAGAGCTAGACATGTCCAGTTGGGACAGTGACGATATACAAATACAGGCGTTAAGAGTTCAATCCAGTCTACCATTCGTGTTGGTTAATGTTTATGCCCGCAACGCGAGTATGGATTCCCAGAAGTGGCAGTGCTTAAGTGACATATTAGGTCACGAGAGAAATGTTATTTTCTGTGGCGATTTCAACGCTAAAGGCAGATCATGGGGAAACATTTCCTCCAACACACAGGGGGAGGAGCTCGAGACTGCACTTGAAACCATTGACCTGGTTTGTATCAACAGTGGCTGTGTCACCAGGACAGCAAGATGTCCAGGCGATGAGGACAGTGCTATTTATCTGGCGCTGGTTTCTCCTTCACTCACTACAGTGTGTAGATGGGGTGTCCTAAGACACCACGGCAGCTACCGCCAACCTTGCAGCAAATTGGTGGAGAAAGGCAGAACCAGGCAGCACAAGCTAACGGTCAAGACTTTCCAGTATGACAGTACAGGGCAAGATGTGGTGAGTAAAATAAGACGTGACAAGCGCAGAAAGCTTCAGGGCAGGAAAAAAAGCTGGGAGCAGCCACCTTGGTGGAATTTCGAGGTGGAGAAGGCTTGGGTGGATAAGCGTAGTGCTGTAAGGAGATGGCAAAATACCAAGAAGAACAGAGCTGGTCATCCTAATCCATGCATGCACTTAGATAGAGAGATGCACACAAAAGTAAGCTATTTAAAAAAACTGGTCAAGGTGGTTAAGAGTGAAAAATGGGCAGAGGTGTGTCAAAGAGTAAGCACAGACAAGTCACTGAAATTGTTCTGGCGACTACATAAAAGCATGAGTGGGGTAGTCAAGAATAAGAGCATTTCTGACTTCCAAGGTGCTGACCTCATCTGGCAGAGGACTGACGAGGACAAGGGCAAAGCCCTCTTTGAACGCTATCTAGAGCAGAGCAACCAGACAGACATGGGAGGCCGAAATCTTGCCAAGGAGGTCACCTCAGACAGGTGCAAGGCCCAGAACACTTCGGATGAAGACACAGTGACAGTGAAAGAAATCAAGGCTGTGCTTCGACGATCAAAAAAACAGCGCTCCAGGGCCTGATGGCATAAGATACGACGACATCAATAGGTGTACCGACAACGAGCTAGAGAAACTAGCAGACATGTACAACAACAGTATAGGGAGTGCTAGCATCAAGGAGGAGTGGTTACACAGCTATCTGATTCCCTTGCCGAAGCCTGGCAAAGACCACACAAAAATTCAGGGATATCGAGTTATAACCATGCAGAATACAATAGGCAAGCTGCTGGAGAAGTTAATTGCCAGGAAAATATCAAGCCAGCTAGAGAGGCAAGGTGTTTTCCCACCTACCCTGGGTGGGTACCGTCCAAAAAGAGAAACCTGGACGAATGCAGCAGTTTTTGCCCATGATGTCTATGAAGGTTTCCACTCAGGCATTGAAACCTTTGCTGCAGCGATTGATCTTGAGGACGCGTACAACAGAGTACCATTGGATTTTTTAATGCTTCAGCTTCTTGAACTCAAAATAAGTCCATTCCTCCTTAGTTGGATCGCTGCAGCCCTCTTCCAACGGAAAGTAGTTTTTAGATGTGGCAGTTGGACTTCGGAACCAACAACAATATATCCTGGCCTACCACAGGGATCACCATTATCTCCGGTACTGTTCAACGCCTACACAGTGAGAATCACCAGTGAGCAGATCACTGGACCTGGTAGGACATTGTCATATGCCGATGATGTTTTAGTGTATCGTCAGGGTAAGTATAGAGAGCAGATTGCTGTGGAACTACAATCCGAACTCAATCGCTTATGTACTTGGTGTGATGAAGCTGGGGCAATGGTCAACCCAACAAAGGCAACAGTGACTTGGTTCTCGTTGAATAATCATATTGTCAACACTCCAACACCAACTGTAAAGCTGTGTTCAGAGACGGTGGAAAGAACGCAGGCAATGAATTACCTGGGGATACGGTTTGATCGAAGCCTTGCTTATAATGAGCACATAGACCAGGTGATAACAAAGGCCAAGCGGGGTTTGGCTGCGATGCGGGTGATGGCGGCAGCAAACTGTGAGCAGCGCCATCTATGTCTTCTGTACGAGGGGCTGGTCATGTCTGTTTTTGAGTATGCAATGGCAATCCTGACTCTCAGCCGTAAGCAGATAGAAAGGATGGAAAGGATACAGAATGAAGCTATGCGCATTATTCTTGGATGTACAAGAGATACAGCATGCAGGGCGATGCGCTACCTTCTTGATTTTCCAACCATTGAAGACAGAATACAAGTTTGCAGAGCACGCGCCTACCTCAGAGTTAACGCAAACACACAACATCCACTGCATAGTGAAATTATGAAGGTGAAGGGCAGCAGGTTAAAAAGAGGACGGTCGTGGATGGGTCAAGCCGAAGACATTCTTCAACAGGTGTGTTCACTTGAGGACTTAGAACCTGGCGAGGAGTGGGTACAAGTGCCAACAGATTTCTGCACATCCTTTTCAGTTTGCATCCAACTAGATAGAAAATGCAGACAAGAAAATCCGGCTGCTGTGGAGGCTGAAGTACAAGCGTTGATTTTCGAGAATTCGCTAGACGGTGATGCTGTCATCTACACAGATGGGTCGGTCGTCCGACATGTGAGAAGCTCATGGGCCTTTACGGCTCGGGCCGGAGGGAGAATTGTGAAGGAGGACTCTGGTGCTTTCACTGAAACCACAAGTAGCCTGACTATGGAAGTCATGGCAGTAAGTAAAGCAATAACATGGCTCGAGACACAGACATTCACTAGGGCATGTTTCCTTAGCGACTCAATGAACATGATCAAGAGGATAGAGGATGGGGTGGATCCGAAGAGAATGGTTGCTGTCCTCTGGAGCGGTCTCGGCTGGCAAAGATTAGTTTCATCTTCGTGCCAGGGCATGCGGGAGTACAAGGAAATGAGCGGGCTGACAAGCTCGCAGGTGAGGCTACTGTGGAGGGCGGACGCGCCATGGACCAGGCTGACATTCTGAATGCTCTACGAGAAGTAAGACTTTTGCGTGAACCAAGTGATGACTGTGAATCTACAACCATGGCCTGACTGCGAAAACAGCAAATTAAAAGAGGGGTGGCCAAACAAGAACACTACGCAGGAAGCCAAAGAAGATTGATAAACCAACACAGAACTGGTGTCGTTAGCCGCTACACGCTGCGGGATTTGCTGAGGAGGGGATCCGAGCACTTATGGACTGAATGGTTCGATGTGCAATCAGGATGATCTTTAGACTAACTAACTATCTGCATATCTAATGTTATTGATGTATCGTCCCCCAATGTTGATTCCTTCCATATCTTCTATAGTAGGAATACTATTTGATGAAAAAAACAGCAACATCATTTAATAGATACTGATATATTTTAGATAGAGTTATAATGGTCAAAATCAAAGGCAGATCAATAGATATAAATATTATACAGTATTTGCACCAACAACAAGTAGCAGTGGGGAAGAAATACAACACTGTTACGATGAAGTAGAAAGCGCTATAGCTCAAATTGGATCACAAGAAATAAAAATAATGCTGTTAGATTTTAATGTAAATGTAGGAAAGGGAAAAATAGAGGATATAGTGGGGGATTATGGTTAAGGACAAGAAATGAAGGAGGAGAGAAACTAATAGAATGGGCAAATATTAATGAAAGGATAGTTGAAAACGCATGGTTTAAACACAATAAAAGACGACAATGCTCATGAAAAAGCCCTGACATGAAAATACGCAACCATATTGACTACAAAAGTATTAATAAAAGATTCAGAAATGCATTAATTAATGTAAAGACAATGCCTGGTGCTGACGGTAACAGTGATCATGTACCACTATGTGGACAAATAAAAGTAAGATTAAAGAGAGGGGGAAAAATGGTTAAGAACATGAGACTTAATAAAGAGGTTCTGAAAGTAGGTAAAGAAATTCAAGAACAATACAGAGTGACTGTGAAAAATAGGTACAATGCAATAACTAAAATACAGAGTATAGATGAACAATGGCAAATGTTAAGGGACTACGTGGGGAAGGGGGGGGGGAGAGGGGAGCTGCGTGGTCTCGAGGTATGGTGTCCGCCTCGAGTGCTGGAGGTCGCGGGTTCAAGCCTCGGTGATGATCGGGACTTTTTCTCGTAGACTTCTAGTAATAAAATTTCGCCTGGTCTCTGGGTAGTGAGATCGGACGCCCATGTGTATTGTTGCGCACGTAAAAAATCCCTTGGCAGTTGGAAATCGAAAAAAGTAGCATAACGGCGCTCATTCATCATTAATTCAGTAGCATGTCCTTTGCAGAACCTCGATCCCATAACAACCTTCCGGAAAACTTCTCGATCATAAGCAAGATGTCCCGCGTCTGATACACCCATCTGGAGACCATCCGCCACATCCTGCATGGTTGTTATGGTTGCTTGGCAAGTTTTGCAGAAAGTATTTTGCCATTGCTTTCCTTCTGGGCAGTGACTGTACTAGCCGGTGGCCATAGCCATTGTCTCTGCTGATGAGATTATCTGCCTATCGCCGCAGAGTGCAAGACCATAACCAACAACAATCTGTCGGCTGCTCTCACACTCCATCCACCACCTGCTTCCATGGCTTCACGTAACCCTGATCGGGGGCTAAACGGGTACTCCACCTTGCCCAAGGGTGTCCCGTAGACTAACGGAGGAAAGGAGGCATCTACATCTCCTTTTATAGGGGATACCCCTACCCCGCTACTCGGTTTTTTTTTTGGTATAGCTATAATTACAAATTTCAGAATATCTCTCGGTAAATATCCACTGCTGTAAATATCATTCAACATTTTGGTTATTATATCTACTCTAAATTCTCCCAACACTTCTAATTCTTCTATTGTGATTTCATCTGGCCCAGCTGTTTTTCCTTTCTTCATTTGTTTCATAGTGTCAGTGACTTCTTCTTTACTTTCTTCTGTTAATTCCCCCCATTCTCCATTATATAATTCTCTTCTATACTCATTTAACATCTTCATTATAGCACATTCCTCCAATAATATCTTTCCTGCTTTTGATTTCAAACACCCTGTATTTATTCTGATTTTCGTTCCCGTGAGCTTACTGATTTGATTTGTCTGTGCATATTGTTTGTATGTTTACTGGAATTTAATTCATGTTTTTTTTTTTTTGGCATTGCTCGTTTAACCAACTTTCATTCGCCTTCACATATGTATCTCTTATTTCTTTATTTATCTTAGCATAATCTTCTTTGTCATTTTATTCTGTTTCCTTTTGTCCATCAGCATTAAGATTTCTTCATCCATCCATTCTTTCTTAGCTTTTTGGTTTCTCTACTGAATGAATGAATACCAAAAAAGACCAGGAGCAATGGAATGCAAAGATTTTTATACAGTTAATCTCATAAACCATGACACTAAGCTTATACTCAGAATTATAATGTGAAGAACAAGAAAAAGAGTAAAAATGGAAATTAGTGAAGAACAGAATGGTTTTGTTTAAGAAAGGGTACAAACAATGCAATATATATATATATATATATATATATATATATATATATATATATATATATATATATATATATATATTATATATTATATATATATATATATATATATATATATATATATAATATATATCGAACACTGATAGAAAGTTCAATAGAGACACAGAAAGACATAAATTTGTGCTTCAAAGATTACACTAAGGCATTTGATAAAGTAAGACATGATGAACTGATATTAAAATGTTTGAAAATATCAACACTGTTGGGAAAGATTTAACAATCGTCATCATCATCATCATCACCATCTTCCACTTCTGCCGTCAAGCGTCGTGGGGAGGAATAATTTGCGTTCCAGCGCCCGGTGGGCGGTACTGGATAGTGTCATTCCGTGTGGTTGTACAATGTAAGATTTAAGAATATTAAAGAATATTTACTGGAACCAAGTAACAGCAATTAAAATAGGAAATAAAGAGGGTAGTTACGAACAGATAAAGCTAGGAGTACTACATGGGTGTATCTTGTCACAGGTTCGCTTCTCCCTCTATAGCGAAGTAATAATGAGAGAGATCAAAGAGAAGCAAGGAATACTTATTGCAGTTTATAATATAAACAATATACGCTATGCAGATGACTCAGTATTGGTGGCGGATAATAGAACAGATCTACAACAATTGTTAGACATTGTAGTAACAGAGAGTGCAAAGCAAGGGATCTCGTAGAATGTCAAGAAAACAGTAACAATGGTGATATCAAAGAAAATGGTGACACCACAATGTGACATTGAAATAGAAGGGAAAATTATTAACCAAATTGATAATTTTAAATACCTAGGGGCACTTATAATATCAGATCTAATATGTACAACAGAGATTAAGAGCAGAATAGGGTCGGCAAAAGCCGCATTTCAGAAAATGAAGAGTATCTTGTGCAATAAGTCACAATCAAATATTGTAAGAAAGAGAGTGCTGAAATGCTATATAGAACCAGTTTTGCTGTATGGCAGCGAATCTTGGAATGTAAATGAACAAATTAGGAAGAAATTAGATGCAACAGATTTGTGGTTCCTGAGACGAATGTTGCGAATTCCTTGGGCTTCCAGAGTAATTAACAACGACTGCCTGAAAGAGACTAATGAAACTAGAACCTTATATACTGCAATAAGAAAGAGAAAAACAGCTTTCTTTGGTCTTGTGATGAGAAGAGAGGCATTGGAGAATATCGTGACATCTAGAAAGATCGAGGGGAAGAGAGGCAGAGGCATACGAAGAGAAATGATGTTGGATAGATTGAGACGGTGGCATGGAGGAATATCATCAGCAGTTTTGATCCAGAACACCAAGAACCGAAATCTGTGAAGAGCCATGAACGCCTACGCCAGTTGGCAGGGCACTTGATGACGATGATGAAATGATGATGATGATGATGATGATGAATGAGGAGCATTTCTTGTTATATTCACTGGCACAGCAACGGGGCATAATGGGGGGGGGGGGGGGGGGCGACCCGTTGCCGTGAAGTTGAGCGGCGACTAACTACTCGTAACTAACTACTTGTTGACTATTATTGAATCTTTATCCCATGCAGACTGACGCTGTAATTTATGTGCATATAGAGACCACCACATTGGTTTATTTTTTTCAAATACCTAGATGATGAAAACACACCTTTCATATCTTGATCGTGACTGCTCAAGTGTGAAGTACATTGCAGAGTAACATTTTCTAAAGTGCACCACCAACTGCAAAATACGTTTAGAGATTATATATCAGTTCAATATATATATACTCTCTCTATCTCAATCCTTCTCTCTACCCCCCCCCCCCCCTCTCTCTCTCTCTCTCTCTCTCTCTCTCTCTCTCTCTCTATATATATATATATATATATATATATATATATATACATATATATATGTTTATCTACATACCTGTCTATATGCCTACCTACCTACGGACTTGTCTGTCGGTCTGCCTGCCTGCCTGTCTGTCTGTCTGTCTGTCTGTCTGTCTGTCTGTCTGTCTGTCTGTCTCTGTCTGTCTGCCTTCAATTTCCCATTACCATTAACGTAATATAAGATGCGCACAATGTAAATCTCATAATATATGTGGATTGACTTGTGTGTGTGTGTGTGTGCGCGCGCGCGCGCGCACGCATTCATGTCTACAGAATGTGATGGCTCTATCACATTACAGACCTTCATCAGGAAACTGCTTGGACACAATTCTGGTATTTGTATGTAGCCGTTTGTCAATCTGTCAGCGTTCGTGTTTCTGATGTGGTTCATACGAGTCTTCTGCCATTGGCTTACGTTTGAGGAATCTTGTTGTTTTAGCGCCATGGACGAGGTACAAAACTGAGTGAGTGCACAATAAGCAAAGAGCTGGATAGCGCATGACTGGGATTGTTGTTTACTACAGTGGAGACTCACTTCTAGAAGTCTTGTCCTGTAACGATCTCCGACTGGACCAATCCTTTCAACCAACCAATCAATCAGTCAAATTCTGTCTCTACAATGAAGATTGGCTGTCGTTTATTTCCAAGTCTTGCTGTTCGTCCATTTCTTTACAGCCTCAATAACGCGTAGGTTGTGTCGTCCCTTCTAGTGCAGCCGTGCAGGGATTGTGCCAACCCGTGTGGTTTTAACTATACAGATTCACGTTAGTTCAGAGAAATTAGCAATCGGGCATGGTGGGGCGATGTGTGGTTATGCTAAATTATCATATAAAGAAACCATGCCAAAAACGTAAAATGGGAATGTTTCATGAAGGAGATTGGAGGTGATAAAACACTGCGTAAATTCTGGAAACTGTACAGACAAATGCAAAGAAAAGATCGGCCTATGACAGTGGGAACAATTTATAAAGAGGATGGTGTACGCGTGACAACAGACTAGGAGAAGGGGGAGACGTTTTTCCAGAGATGTTTAGAGCAGACCAATCATAATGATGCGGATACCAGGGATGCAGTTAGAGAGGAATTATCTGGCACAATGAAGAATAAGCCTTATGAAGACATCATACGGGTTGAAGATGTTAAACATATTTTGAAAAAGGCAAAAGACACGGCACCAGGGCCTGATGGTGTCAGGTATGGCCACATGAAGGCTTTGAGCGATGTAGACCTGAAGGAGATGGCCGACTGCTTTAATCAGAGCATTAGAACAGCATCAGTACCGCAGGACTGGTTACATAGCCATCTCATCCCTCTCCCAAAACCATTCAAGGATCATTCAAAGCGTAGCATCACCCTTCAAAATACATTTGGGAAGGTTTTAGAGAAGATAGTCCCTGTTAAGCTGCAGCATTTTTTGGAAAGGGGGAAGCTTCTTCCAAGAGGCCTGGGGAGCTACAGGCCAGGAAAATATACCTGGTTAAATGCAGCCACTTTTGCCTTTGACGTTTATGAGGGGTTCCAGAGTAGACAGGAAATGATGGCGGCAGCGCTTGATCTCGAGGATGCGTACAATAGAGTTCGCTATGATATTTTGATGGCCGCACTGATGGAGAAGGGGGTCAATCCCTGGTTGGTGAACTGGATAGCAGCAGTCCTGCATTTTCGTCGGTGTCGGATAAATAGTTGATGGCTCAACCCCAAAGAGATCAAAGATCCAGAGTTCCTCTTTCTCAATGTGATCCTGCCCGTAAAATTAATTTAGTTGTTACTGGCTCAATGATTTGAGACCATTAAATAGAGTTTTGGAGAACCAAGGAATACCTGCAGGAAAACAATGAAATTTTTACTGAGTATCCCAAATGTCCTTAGGGGTGGTTCCTTGCCTCTCCTCTACCAACTAAATAATTAATCTAGGGTAATTGTTTACAACAATTTTAGTATGACAAGAGAACTCTCAAAAGAGAAAATAACCCATAATTTTCATCATTTAATACAATTATACATGAATTTGTAACTTATACGTATAACAGCATACAACAAGCATTACAGTACAATTACAAAGTTTATGAGTATATTAGTCTCTTAACTAAGTATCTATCTCATGGCTGGGCCACTGTATCCTACATGGTCCTCAGAGTTGCATCCGTTCTTAAATATTGGGCCTCTTCTGCTGGCCTAATCTATGGAAAGAACTGGGTACACCCTGGTCTGTTTGTAGAAGATTCTCGAGAGTTCTTGTAATTTTTTCCCCCGGTTTTATTTAATTGTTTGGCTCACTGTGTTTCTTCCACCTATACCTAGGATACAAAGATATGTGTTACCTGTCCTGGAAAGGTGGTGAAAATTGACAGGAAGTTGCTGTGGAATAGTATTTGGCTTCACTATCTCAGCTGCCTCACTCAGTTACGTGGCTACTGCATTCAGTCAAGCTGCTACAACTACTTTCACAAAGTGCTGCATTCACAAAGTCAGGTCTGGATAATGACCACTACCTGCAATTTCAGCATCACATAATTCTAATTATCTCATAAATATGACATTAGAAATGAAATGTAAAAGCCTAAGAACACACAAGTGAAAACAATAGAATGAATTTTGTTCTTAGAGAAAATAAACATAGAAGAAAGATAGTCATGGTGTTCTCAATTGATTATCACCAACCTAGTTGTTTGCTTTCACTCCAATCTTCCACTATCAGGGGTTCAAGGTTTTAACTAGCAGATGTGCAGTTTCATCTTCACCTATGCCTGTCCTCAGGTCTACCGGTTAAGTCATACCTTGATTGATTTGGAATTTGCAACTATGTCTCCTATCCCATTCTTTTCCTAGTTAATTCTCTTCTTCATCTTTTTCTATTCAAGAAAAAGGGTCTCATACATTAAGGGCTTTTAAAAATCAGTCCCCATTGTAATGAGTGTTTGTTTATAGACAATATAAGTACATTATGGTATCAGTCTTTTATAGCATTCAGATGTATTCTTCTTCATTAAATGCTTCAAGTGAGATTTCTTCCATTCTCATGGATGTAATATTTATTATTATCATCAACAACGTCATGGTTCCTTAATCATTGTAATAAAAATCATCATCACTATTATCATGCTTATGACATTAGAAATCATTACATCATTCTAAGTTTTCATCATAATCATTATTACATGATTTTAATTACATTACAGTCATCATCCTCATCATCTTTGTAGTACATTATTATCAGTACACTAGACCATATGTGTTAACAGTAGGGACATGAACTACAAAGAGGGATTTTGCTTAAATACAAACACAGATGCTGGTAGTATGAGTAATATATGACATTAGTTGTGTCGCGCTTAGCGCACAAAACTAGATGAACATAACATAAATGATATTTTATACAAAGTGTGGTTACGCGCTGGAGTGTACTAAATTATTATTTAGTTTATGGGTTATGCCGAACCATTTCTTTGGTGATAGTCATGGCATTTCACATCAAGTTGCCGGCTATCCTTAGATTGATTGTTGGCCTATACTCCCTCTCTCTCAGCCTGTAACTTCACTCACTCACTCAAATTCCTCATGCATCAGTCAACATATCCATCTTTGCATGTGAGGTCACTTCACTCATCTCAGACATTCATATGCATGGATGATCATTTCACTCGGTCTATAAACACATTCATATTGGTATGGGTGATCATATAGGAATCATTCATCACACATCCTTCATACTGTCATGTAAAGTGGGTACTTATGTGATTTTCCAATGACAACCTTAAATGTTAACACCATTGACATCACAATGAGATCTCACCCATTCATCAGACACAATAATATCTGTATGGATGAAAATCATGCATATGTAGGTGCTTTACAAAGAATACATTCACAGATTCACCAAGAATGACATTACAAGGGAATTTCATCCTTCAACCTAACTCTTAGTCATGCATGCTGGTGGGTTTTATCAAATGATACATTCACATCTCTTTACCAATGATGAAATCAAACATGAATCCTCACAGACATGTTATCAGCAATGACATAGTGATCATTGTGATAATTAGACATAATCATGAGATTGTCAAAGGATACTGCCTCATGTGTAGCAATAATAAAATGCACAGGGGTCCCCCCCTTTATTCTCATAGATTTATGTGATCTACTCAGTCTACATTCAGGCATTATGAATCTTACCCATTCTACCATGCCGGTTGACTAAGTATTATTATTGGGTGGCACAAACATTAATTCCATATGTTTACAACATTGAACATACAGTTGACTCACCGCTATGGTGTTTTAACTCAACACACAAATTATGATACCTGTAGAATCTATTTAGTTCTCATGGGTTCATGAATTATAAGAAAACTATTTGTTTGTCCATGTGCTCATGTCAAAAAGTATATCTACTGACTAATGTGCTCAATCTACTTGACTATACACATTCCACTAAATTCTCTATTGGTGCTGGCACATGTAAACTAGTTTTTAATCTTACCAGTGGGCACATATACATTATGTCCTTGTCACTGTACTAAGAATTCTGAGTTTCCTTAAGTCACCACTCTAATTGTAGATTGAGTTGCTTAAGAAATAAAATGTACAACTTGTGTCTAATGTTTTATACATTAACTAAGTTGTTTAGCTGGGAGAAAATAAAACACTGTAGTTTTCTCCTAATGTACAGTTTATCTTATGACTATGATAACTGAGTATAATATTATTTAGTTTGTACTAAATTAAATTCTTTAAGAACTCACCATTCCAAATCATTGTAGATTGAGTTGCTTAAGAAATAAATGTACAACTTGGATCAATGCTTATACATTAAATCAGTTGTTTACTTTGGGAGAAAATTAATTCATTATGGTATTCTTAATGAATAGTTTATCTATAACTATACCCATTAATTATAATTAACTTCTTAAGAATTCACCACACGTGTTCACAAATCAACTTACCCACTCTTCTTCTAGGAAATATTCTCACATTTAATCTAAGATTTAAAATAAATTAAAGTAAATATGGTGTTTACCTTATTTCAATGAAATGCTCCAATCACCACTTGTAAACAACAAGATATAAGGACTAGAATCGACTTGTTTCCAAATCTATTGGCTGATGAATTTCGGTCCTGCTATTCTCACTTGTTCATAGAGAGTATAGAGCTACCAACACAGACACAGGCGCCTTTCTTGTAGTTACGATGAGTGTGTGCAAGTGAGAGATCTGGGGCCGGTTGCTGTTGTTTTTATCCCAGCTATTTCCGAGTTGAAGTTTTACCCCATATCCGCTCTTGATTCCTGAAGTGTGTGTTTTCCCATCCGGGGCGGTGTCGATTTTCCATTATCCCCCCAAGTTTAATTGTACCCGTGGTTTTCGTTCTAGCACACTTTAGTGTTAATTTGAGGAGATCTTGACAGCTAGTAACGGCTTGTGAGTCAATATACCACAGTCGGGTTGCTCTCCGTCTGGGTGCATGGACCTCAGAGCCACATATTTTAACCCCGGGACTGCTACAGGGATCTGCAATCTCACCGGTGCTCTTTAATGTGTATACGAGCAAGATCGCATACCTAGAAGCAACAGGGGTTGGAAGGATACTAAAATTTGCAGATTATATTCTTGCATATAGGCAGGGGAGAGATAGGGAGCAAACAGCCTAGGAGCTACAGGCGACAGTAGACAAAGTGATTGACTGGTGCACTGAAATGAGTGCTCTCATCCACCCGGAAAAGGCGGCTGTTTTGTGGTGCTCTCTGGACAACAGGATTGTGAGAGCTGATGTCCCAAGCCTGATGGTAGACGCGTCAACAGAGAGAACAAACTGAAGTATCTGGGAATCACATTTGACAGGATCCGGTCCTTCAAGGACCATGTGGAGACGGTTGTGACAAGGTCTCAAAAGGAACTCAATGCACTTAAAACTATGGCTGCCATGGACACAGAGCAGAGAATGCTTTTCACACTATACCAGCAATTGATCCTCTCAGTTATTGATTATGGACTAGTACTGCTCACTGTCTCAAAGAGTCAGCTGGTGAAATTAGAGCGCAAACAGAACGAAGCTATGCGGGTCATTCTGGGATGCACCAGAGACACCCCAGTAGTGTGTATGCGTTACATCCTAGGTCTGTCGACTGTTGCTGGTAAGTTTAGTTTAGTTTACTTTAGTTAGTTTAGTTTAGTTTGGTAAGATCAAGGTGATGCAGGCTAAGGCATACCTCAGAGTAGCGGCAGACACAGATCACCCGTTGTTTCTGATGGTAAAATGAAACACTAATTTGCAACTGTATAGTTGATAAGTAGTTGTGTAGTTTCCCCAAGTTAGATATCCCAAGGTAGCAGAAATGTGCGGTGTGGGTTACAGAATATACTGTCATAGATGATTCTTTTAAAAACTGAAACCATGGCCACGTGGTGTTGTACAAACGATGCTAAGACATGATTGAATATTTTGTGATTAATTGCTGGTAACGAATACTCCTTAATAAAAGTAAGTGATGTTGATAGTATTGTGGCATTATTTATAATATTCACACAACGTGAAAGTATTTCATTTGACTATCCTGTGACAATGATGTGTTAGTGGTTAAGCCATGTGGTTACCCCACAAGAGTAAAAATATGAATAAAATTGGGTGCAACTGCGGTAAAGCTGTGAAAATGTAAACAACATAAAATGACACAAAGTAGTGCAGCTTTACATAACAGATTTACGACACATACAGGACGTTGAGGCGATTAACCTTCATCAGCAAACAAACGCATTCACAAATACAACATATAGTCAAGGAGATCTCCTGTGACTACATCAAAAGTTGACGACATAACGAGACGAACAAAAGGATGAAAAAAAAATTAAAGCAATGAGAAGAAAATGAGAACTGAAAAAAAAAAAAAAAAATGAGAATTGAAAAAAAAATGAGAATTGAAAAAAAAATGTGTTCATACTTACCTCTCAGTTGCGATCTGTGAGTGACTAAGAATATCTCCGATGCATTCTTTTTATACCCAACCGACGGCGTTAGATGGAGCATAATAGCGGGGTGATGGGTGTTGCGGTTCAGTGAGCACATAGAAAGGAAGGGGGGGGGGGGCGGAGGCAGGATGGCAGGATGGCAACCAGTCACTAATGAAGCATGAGTGAGCGCAAGCATGATATTAGTACTAACCAAAATCACATTATGTGCTCACATATGTTATTTTGAGGGAGGTCCTAAAGTCTGGGTGGACTGATATGCGTGAGCGCACATACATACATATATACCGCTCAACAGACATTCATACATAGTGTGCATGGGCATAAGAAGAGAGAGAGAAGGGGTGGAGGGAGGTAAAGAGAGAGGGAGGTGGGTATCATTCCTCTGATGTGCCTCATGGGGTATGCGGAGTGGGTCGGTTTACAAGTACAAGTACAAGCATGCCCCACTAGAGTAGTAACAGAGGAGAAAGAACTAAGATTGCATGGGGTGATTAGTAGGTACCCAGATAAAAAGAATAGCCCAAAGAATCACGGCAGTGTTCTAGAATACTAACTTTATGCAGGAACATGTGGCAGATTTACCAAGATCGTAACACAGTAAAGGAATTTATCATTTAAAAGTAGTTTAAGTCTGACATCATATCAACCATGAGGATGCAGTGGTGTTTGTGCCGAGAGGTGAATCATATTGTTGATGGAATGATAGTGGATGAGGTTCTATATGAAGATGAACGTGGTGCTTGTCCTATCACGGGAAGCGCGTGGTATTACGCTTCGCACCACCTATTTCGAAGATGCGTATGGGTGTTATGTATGTCTCACGAGGCGTAATGAAGTGAGATTTGTAACTGGTGTACTACAGGAAGTATGGAGAAGAGAGAAGATAACCGGACATCGATTGTCCAGTCACAAAGAATAATACACTGATTGTAGTTGTCCTTGGACAACACTGGTTGATATTTGTTAGTATTATCTGATGTGGTAAGCTGTATTGTGGTATATTGATGTTGTTATGATATGCTGCAGCTTCACCCAACCATTGACATTTTAGGAGTAGATAGCTTGTCCCATGTCACTTGGAATTCACATAAAAGTGAACTATTGAGAAGAAGAGGATGATGCAAATTCACTATGATGACCTACTGGACTAGAAATACAGTTGTGTGAGTGTGTGTGTGTGTGTGTGTGTGTGTGTGTGTGTGTGTGTGTGTGTGTGTGTGTGTGTGAGTGTGTGTGTGAGTGTGTGTGTGTGTGTTTTTTTTTTTTTTGTTGCATTTTATAGTTTACAGCGGAACAAGTTAGATGTAACTTTCCTTCAATGGTCTGTGTTGGATCTGTATGTGATTGTTCCACTGAATTGTCGGCCTTTAGTGAATACATGGGTACACACGGAAAGCCAGAACAGGCTGAGAATATGACAGGAAAAGATGATAAATTCAGGCAACAAGTGTTATCTCATGATAGCAGTAGTACAGCTGCAGAATATGGTGAGGTTGGTGAACTGATGATGCAACAGTCATTGTTGCATCAATTTCAGATTTAATCACTCTAAAGGATAAGGATGGGGAAACAGACATTTATTATTCGTGTATTATGATGTATGTACTGATCCTTTAATATTGGTAACCAGTTACTGTATCTTAGGTATGCTGACGATACTGTGTTAATAATAGAAAGCGAGCAAGAGTTACAAGACCTAGCGGAACGAGTAAACAGGCATTGTGCAGAATGTGGTTTAGATATTAACATCCAAAAAACGAAAATTATAATAATTAGCAATGGAAAAGAAAGGTCATCAATGGACATCACAGTAAACGGAGAGATATTAGAATAAGTAACAAGTTTCTCCTATCTTAGACATATAATAGCAGATGAGGGCAGAGGTGAAATAGAAATAAAAAAGAGAATAGGAATGGTTAAAAATGCTTTCAACGGCATGAAATCAGTATTAACATCCAGAGAGATTAACAACGCATTAAAAATGAGAATTGTCATATGCTACATATATTCAACACTATTGTATGGCGTGGAAGCCTGGACACCGAACAAGCAACAAGAAAGGCAAATAGATGCCCTGGAGATGTGGATATACAGACGCATATGTCGTATTTCATGGAAACAAAAACAATCAAATGCAGTGGTTCTAGATAAACTGAGGATGAAGAGAGCGTTGATGAAAGAAATAAAGAGGTAGCAAGTGAAATATTTCCGATATGATAATTGGAAACACATGGTTTAAACACCATAAAAGACGACTATACACATGGAAAAGCCCTGAGATGAAAATACGCAACCAAATTGACTACATACTTATTAATAAAAGATTTAGAAATGCATTAATTAATGTAAAGACAATGCCTGGTGCTGACGGTAACAGTGATCATGTACCACTATGTGGACAAATAAAAGTAAGATTAATGAGAGGGGAAAAAATGGTTTAAAACTTGAGACTTAATAAAGAGGTTCTGAAAGTAGATAAAGAAATTCAAGAACAATACAGAGTGACTGTGAAAAATAGGTACAACGCAATAGCTAAAATACAGAGTATAGATGAACAATGGGAAATGTTAAGGGACTCCATTCATCAAACTAGCAAAGAAATATTACCGGAGAGAAGCCAAAAAGCTAAGAAAAAATGGATGAATGAAGAAATCTTAAGGTTGATGGACAAAAGGAAACAGAATAAAAATGACAAACAAGAGTATGCTAAGATAAATAAAGAAATAAGAGATAAATGTGTGAAGGCAAAAGAAAGTTGGTTAAATGAGCAATGCAGAAAAATTGAATTAAATTCCATTAAAGATCAAAAAAGTATCTACAGACAAATCAGCGAGCTCACAGGAAGAAAAATAAGAATAAATACAGGGTGTTTGAAATCAAAAACAGGACAAACTTTATTGGAGGAAGGTGCTATAATGAAGAGGTGGAATGAGTATATAAGAGAATTATATAATGGAGAAAGGGAAGAATTAACAGAAGAAAGTAACTTAGAAGGCCCACCTATTCTAAAAGAAGAAGTCGCTGATGCTATGAAACATATGAAGAAAGGAAAAACAGCTGGGCCAGATGAAATCACAATAGAAGAATTAGAAGTGTTGGGAGAATTTGGAGTAGATATATTAACCAAAATGTTGAATGATATTTACAGTAGTGGATATTTACCCAGTGATATGCTTAAATCTGTATTTATAGCTATACCAAAAAGACCAGGAGCAATTGATTGTGAAGATTTTCGTACAATTAACCTCATAAACCATGTCACTAAGCTTCTACTCAGAATTATAATGAGAAGAACAAGAAAGAAAATAAAAATGGAAATTAGTGAAGAACAGTATGGTTTTATGGAAGGAAAGGGTACAAACAATGCAATATATATATATATTACGAACACTAATAGAAAGATCAATAGAGAAACAAAGAGACATATATTTATGCTTCATAGATTATACTAAGGCATTTGATAAAGTAAAACATGATGAGCTGATTAAAATGTTGGAAGATATCAACATTGATGGGAAAGATTTAAGAATAATAAAGAATATATACTGGAACCAAGTAGCAGCAATTAAAATGGGAAATAAAGAGGGTAGTTACGAACAGATAAAGCTAGGAGTACGACAGGGGTGTGTCTTGTCACCCGATCTCTTCTCCCTGTATAGCGAAGTAATAATGAGAGAGATCAAAGAGAAGCCAGGAATACTAATCGGAGGATATAATATAAACAATATACGCTATGCAGATGACACAGTATTGGTGGCGGATAATGCATCAGACCTACAACAATTGTTGGACAGTGTAGTAACAGAGAGTGCACAGAAAGGACTGTCCTTTAATATCAAGAAAACAGTAACAATGGTGGTATCAAAGAAAATGGGGACGCCAAAATGTGACATAGAAATAGAAGGGGAAATTCTCAACCAAGTGGATAATTTTAAATACCTAGGGGCACTTATAACATCAGATGGAAGATGTACAAAAGAGATTAAGAGCAGAATAGGGCAGGCAAAGACAGCATTTCAGAAAATGAAGAGTATCTTATGCAATAAGTCGCTATCAATGAATGTAAGAAAGAGAGTACTAAAATGCTATATAGAACCAGTTTTGCTGTATGGCAGCGAATCTTGGAATGTAAATGAACAAATTAGGAAGAACTTAGAAGCAACAGAGATGTGGTTTTTAAGACGAATGTTGCGAATTCCTTGGACTGCCAGAGTAACTAACAACGATTGCCTGAAAGAGGCTAATGAAACTAGAACACTATATACAACAATAAGAAAGAGACAAACATCTTTCTTTGGTCATGTGATGAGAAGAGAGGCATTGGAGAACATCGTGACAACTGGAAAGATCGAGGGGAAGAGAGGCAGAGGCAGACCAAGAGAAATGATGCTGGACGGACTGAGACGGTGGCATGGAGGAATATCATCAGCAGAGTTGATCCAGAACACCAGAGACCGAGATCTGTGGAGAGCCATGAACGCCTACGCCAGCCGGCACGGCACTTGATGATGATGATGAAAGTAAACCACTTGAAACTCTTATAAAAACCACACTGGAGGGCAAGATTGAGGGCAAGCGAGCAAGAGGTATGCAGCGATACAAGTGGGAAGATACCAGACGGACGAACATCAGCCTGACAGAATGTACAGTCAGGGAAAGAGACAGATAGTGCTGGAGGTCCATTGCAGCTAACCTTCATTGTGGAGACGGCACCTGATTTATTGAATGATAGACTGTTGTTTATCTTACAGGAGTGGCTGGCTGTTACGTCAGAGCTCTCATAATTTTAAAGTAGTGTCACGGCTCTTAGGTTTATGTTGCGTCTTAACCTTATGTTGTGTAACTGAAGTTTTTGCCGTGTCTTATTATTTTAAGTGTCAAAGTTCTTTGTTGTGTCACAATCTACTCTAGGTGTGAGTATTTGATAGTGGAACATGGGGTACTCTACAGACTTGCCTAGAAGGCACAGGTCTGGTTATGGGCTACTCTTGGTTTATGTTTGATGTTTGCTATATTGTGTTTTATGTCTGAATGTTTTGTATGAGCATTGGTTGCACTTGAACTGTAGTTTGGATTAATAATTCTATTTTTGTTGTCCTTGATTTGTTTGCTTAGTCTTTGTCGTTTAGTTTATGATTCATTTATACAATCATTAGTGGTGGTGATGACTAACTCTTCAATCTAATTTCTGGGGTTACAGATGAATTAAAGTGTAGCCCCAAAGCTACTTCAAGTCAAGATTTTGTCAACAATACATTGCTAAGCACAAATACTAAAAAACAAAAAAACATGTATCAATAACTACGTAACAAACCACTTTACAACACAATATTCCTACCAACTCTATGCTACCAATGCCAAACCTGGACAATGACAGAAAAAGAGAAAAGAAAAATCGCAACAACAGAAATGAGATTCCTGAGAAGAATGCTCAATGTATCCAGAAGAGACAAGATCAGAAATGTAGAAATCAGGACTAAAGTGGGGGTTATAGCAGTACTAGATTTTATTAGAAGACAACAAGCCAAATGGTTTGGCCATTCAAGTAGGTTACCAACTAACAGTATACTACAACAAGCATTGATGTACAGATCAGAGGGAAGCAGAAGAAGAGGCCGACCACGTAAACGATGGACGCAGGGAATAGCTGAGTTCATGGGAATATCGATATATGAAGCCCATAAGTGGGCACTCTCACGATGTTTATACTTCACCTCGACACCGCAAGGTACAAGAGGAACACGATGGGATGAGATATTGCTATGTGTCTACCCGGGCCGAGTGGTCCACGTCTTTGAATCCACACTCAGGTGGCGAGTGTCATGTCAATCGACGCAGACAAAATGAGTTCCGTGAAGTTAAGACGACCGGCCTGATAATGACAAAGGGTTGCAACCATAAACGAGAGGAAGTGAATAAGTAAGTCACAAATGGCTGTAGAAAAATAACTAAATATGATAACAACTTGAAACCAGTTTATTTTCATATATACATTGCCCCTTTATTTCTCAACATAATTTCCACCAACACTGATGCACTTATCCCATCGTTTTATCAGTCCGCCAAAACCGGCTGCATAGAACTGAATGCTCTGTTTTCTAAACCACGTTTTCACTTCACATTCAACTTCAGCGTCGTTCGCGAAATGTCTCCCGCCAAGGTCGGTTTTCAGTGGACCAAAAAGTTGGAAATCACTAGGGGCTAAGTCGGGGCTGTAAGATGGATGTACCAGAACTTCCCACCTTAGTTGGTTAATTTTCTCCTGAGTTAATCGAGCCGTATGTGGTCTGGCATTGTCATGAAGAATCAACACTCCTTGACACATTTTTCTACCCAACTATGCACCGCTTTATGGGACAAACATTTGTCATCATAACCAGGAAGCAAATCCCCCCCCCCCCAAAAAAAAAACGCACAATAGCACGTTGCTCTTTGGTTGTCACTCCGTAAGTACAGTCGTCATTTTGTTTATGCGCTGTGCGTGCGCATGAGACACCTTGTACTACCAGACGAGCGTGAATATCACTTTAGTGTTGCTGTTACCTAATGACACCTGTAAAAAACACCAACTACATTTACCTGCCATCCCATAGAACTGTGTGATTTACTTATTGACTCGCCCTCGTACTCATTACGCCTCAAGGCGCGAAACAAATTCCTTTATGTATTCTACATGTGTATTTCCCTACCGCTAAGACGCGACGCTGACAATAGCATGGGCGCAGTCCAGTATGTTATCAGTATCAGCTCTCGTCCTTCACTACGGGAGGGAAAAACTGACCACTTATTCCTCTGTGCACTCCGGTCTACAGCAACGTGATGGTCCTAGGACTTCACACGCCCTCAGCAGTTTCCTGCTACGAGACTTGTATGTCAGTGTGTGTGTTTTTTTCTTTTAATGTAATGTCGTCAGTCTTTCATTAAAAGGAAATTCATTCAATCAGGCTGAAAAACATCTGATGGCTGTGGAAATGTGGTTTCTGAGGAAAATGTAAAGAATACCATGGACAGCCAGAAAGACCAATGAACAAGTCCTTCAAGAAACAAACGAAGATCGTAAACTGATTAGAGACATTAGACGTAGGCAGTCAAAATTGTTTGGGCATGTTATGAGAAGAAATGGATTGGAGAACTTGGTGACAACTGGCAAGATCGAAGGGAAGAGACCAAGGGAAAGACCGAGAAGTCAATACCTGGATGGCTTGGTCTCGTGGCATGGTCGAGACAGAAACACAGAGCTGATCCACGACTCTGGTGATCGAGTGAAATGGCTAAACATGACAGCCCACGCTTACCGGCATGGCACATGATGGATGGATGAATGTCGTCAGTGGACACTCTTTATGGTTTGTAAAGTTCAGAGACAAGGACTTTGAGAATGGGGCTGTTTCTTCTGCACATCCCAGTTCTGAATGTTATTTCCGTCCATCGGGCGGTGGTGCGCAAATTAATCCTCCCCACGACACTTTACGGCAGAAGTGGAAGATGATGATGATGATAATGATGATGATGATGATGAATGGATCAGAATTGTTGTTTGTTGTCATCATGTTTGAGGCTGCTCACTTGATGATATTAGCCATGATGGTAAGGACTTACTGGCTCTGCCACCAATCTCATCCCATGTTGAAGTACAAGATCTGCCTCGACTGATAGTCTCAGCATTAGAACCACGTGATGCGTGTTAGGTTTGTTTGGCTTTCGTGATAAATCTCTGGCGGTGCATAATGTGGTAGCTTCCCCTGGCTTTCAACATCCGCCTGATCTTTGATTACGTCCACAGTCTTCAGGACACGTTTAAGTTGCCCGGGTATGTAGGTAATCCGTTCTGTGGAACTCTCGGTAACAGAAAAGACCACATAAGAGGTGTCCACTTATTGTCAAGGATACTGGTTTTCCATAGCTGCACTTGCCTCACCCTGGTGTGTTTCCCGTCCTATATAGCAGACAGGTGAAGTTTTTTTGAAGAGGATGATTTAGCACAAGGCGTAATGTGCTGGTGGGGAGAAAGTCTTGTCACTGCTGGATGTGGGTAGAATTGGATCGTTGTCTCGGTTAAGAGTTTCAAGGGGATTAAAGCTGAGAGGATCTACTTCAATGCACCGGATGTATAGCAAATGGCTCAGTCTCTTTCCGCAGAGTAGTTTGGCAAAGGCGTCGCACAAAGCACGAATTCCATAGCTTTAATGTCAAACCTAGGAGTTTCCGAGAAAGACAACTCTAGGAGTCTCCGAGAATGACAGCCCTTGGAGTCTCCGAGAATGACAACTCTAGGAGTGTCCGAGAAAACGTCACTCGCGAGCCGCATGAGGCAGTATGAAAACGAACGACATTTGAAGTCCCGGGCAGGGAACGTACCAACCACTATATCACCACATACAAGGGAAAGTGAGTGACAGACAGAGAACGTAGCAACCACTATGTCACCACATACACGGAGAGGTACGTGACAAGCAGAGAACCAACTAGCCATTAGGCAACCACATACACAGAGAAGTACGTGTCTGGTGCAAATTGAGCAAATAATGAAGTTATCTTGAAATAAAAAAAAAATGTTAGAAAAGTTTAATATATTGTTTGTTTATTGTGTTTCATGACAAGACATTCATCTCTGACCTAATTTTGCTATACCGGCATTTTACACCAACATTCCGCAATATCCTATATTGTAAAGAAGAATTATATACGCTTGAAAAGGCAAACTAGAGACCACATTGAATTAATAGATATTCACAGCCTGTAGACATTGTTGCGTATATATATATGCTTGTGAGTGCTACGCTCCAACCCCTGCAAATGTTGTTCAGTCATAAAGAAAGTGTATCAGTTTCTTGTCACCAATCAGTGTTTTGCAATGCTAGCATTAATGTTTGTGTTGCCTTGGCTTCTTCTTCTTCTTCTTCTTCTTCTTCTTCTTCTTCTTCTTCTTCTTCTTCTTCATCTTCTTCTTCTTCTTTCTTCTTCTTCTTGTTCTTCTTCTTCTTGTTCTTCTTCTTCTTCTTCTTCTTCTTCTTCTTCTTCTTCTTCTTCTTCTTCTTCTTCTTCTTCTTCTTCTTCTTCTTCTTCTTCTTCTTCTTCTTCTTCTTCTTCTTCTTCTTCTTCTTCTTCTTCTTCTTCTTCTTCTTCTTCTTCTTCTTCTTCTTCTTCTTCTTCTTCTTCTTCTTCTTCTTCTTCTTCTTCTTCTTCTTCTTCTTCTTCTTCTTCTTCTTCTTCTTCTTCTTCTTCTTCTTCTTCTTCTTCTTCTTTCTTCTTCTTCTTCTTCTTCTTCTTCTTCTTCTTCTTCTTCTTCTTCTTCTTCTTCTTCTTCTTCTTCTTCTTCTTCTTCTTCTTCTTCTTCTTCTTCTTCTTCTTCTTCTTCTTCTTCTTCTTTTTTCTTCTTTTTCTTCTTCTTCTTCTTCTTCTTCTTCTTCTTCTTCTTCTTCTTCTTCTTCTTCTTCTTCTTCTTCTTCTTCTTCTTCTTCTTCTTCTTCTTCTTCTTCTTCTTCTTCTTCTTCTTCTTCTTCTTCTTCTTCTTCTCCTATTCCTCCTTCATCCCGGTATCTAATTATATTTTCCTCAGTGTGTGTCCTACCCAGCACCACCGTCTTCTCCTCAACTCTTTTTTCACCACATTTGTATAGTTTTCTCCAAGAGCTCGACATTTGTATAGTTTTCTCCAAGAGCTCGACATTTGCATAGTTTTCTCCAAGAGCTCGACATTTGTATAGTTTCTCTCAAGAGCTCGACATTTGTATAGTTTTCTCCAAGAGCTCGACATTTGTATAGTTTTCTCCAAGAGCTCGACATTTGTATAGTTTCTCCAAGAGCTCGACATTTGTATAGTTTTCTCCAAGAGCTCGACATTTGTATAGTTTTCTCCAAGAGCTCGACATTTGTATAGTTTTCTCCAAGAGCTCGACATTTGTATAGTTTTCTCCAAGAGCTCGACATTTGTATAGTTTTCTCCAAGAGCTCGACATTTGTTTAGTTTTCTGCAAGCGCTCGACGCCAACGTTACATCAAGAATATTTTCTTGCAGCCATATTAGAGTGGGTCTATCTAATAGCCCAGGGTACATGCACAAATAAAAATTGCCTGAAGAAGGATTATAACCTATGACAAGGTCCCGGCATCAAAGACGCTGTTGATTGGGCTACCACGACTCCCTGGACAGAGAATGTAATCTTCTGGTGCATGTATGTAACAGAAGGGAGAATACAAGGTAGAACAACTTCAATCAATCAATCAATTAATCAATTCGACTTCCATTATAATTCATCACTTTATATCCAACTTGTATGGTACCGGCCAACTTCCAATTAAAGTTCAACCCATTCCAGTGTAGTGTCTACTACTGGTGAAAGACTATCAAAACTCCAACCCAATGTCCAGTGGCAGGCGAAGTTCAAGAAGTATCTCAATGAAGTCAAGTCAGGCATCAGGGGTTGGTATCTCTTCAAAACCTGTTCAAACAGACCAAGCATATATAGCATCTTCAGCTTCATTGTAAGGTCGTGCAGAACCAAACAGTCAGCCATACCTTTCAAAATATTAAGAGGGAGTCCAGCCAGCCTTCCACCAGACTGCCATCAATCTGATCAAAATTGCCATTGTTAAAAAGTTCATAACGAGTTGTCGAGTTCTTCTGTTGGATAGGATAGATTAGATACTATTAGACATTAGATCCTCTTCTAGGGGTCTGTGTGGACAGCAGAGATTCTTCAAACAAGGATATCTGGGGAAATAATTAATATTCTGACTGGAATGTGTTAGCAGCCATCCACACCTAACACGTTACAGATATGTGGCTAGCCATATCTAGCCAATGCTATTCAAGTGGCCAAGAGGGTAATTTACTTGTATTTATTTCGGTTAGTTGTATGGGTAGAAGGAGGGGCTGACCAAGTGGCTAGAATGCCGGATTCTCTTCGGGAGATCCGGGTTCGATTCCCCGGTCAGGTGTGGAATTTTTTTTCTGTCGGGGACAAATAAGAAAACTCTAGCCTGCGCAGTTCGCATCGACTGCACTAGCCAGGCGGCCTTAATTCCTCAGGCTCAAGACACCCCCCCCCCCCCCCCACCCATACACCGCAGTAACTGACGTATGTTTTTTAATGATAGTTGTAAGGGTAACAAGTTATATCATTTTGATACGCGCGATCTTTAATATCCGGTGTGCTGATGCCGAGGTAAGGCGTTTAACCCCTACAACGGACAGTTGGATTAAAATGTTGACTTCTTATCCTTTACTTGGTGATGCCAATTACAAGTACCTCTGAAGTCGGAGTACGTTCACCTGAGTGCAAGGGACACTGGTAATATGGAAGGTAATCCACACGGAAATTTAAGTTCAGTGCTGCTAGAAGTAGTATGTATGGACTAGGCTTAGGTTCAAATCGAGCGAGCGAAAAAAAAAGTGTGCGAGTAGGGATGGCTTGATCTGTGCGTTGATCCAGAAAGAACTGTAACGCCCTGAGGCCATCAGCGTGAGGAATGGAGGTATAGAGGGAACATACATCCATTAGGAATAGTCTGTATGTATTCCCAGGAGTCAGTTGGAGAGAGTTGAATGAAAGTAACGCATGCGTTGTATCCTTGATGTATGACGGGAGATTCGCAACTAGAGGTTGGAAAATCCTGTCAAGAAACGCCGAGATTTGTTCAGTCGGGCATGAGCAGGCAGAAATGCAGTGTATGCATTACTTGTGACTTACCTGGTTAGGAGTATTCTTTACCTTTTATGGAAGAGGGGGAAGATTTGAGTAGGAGCTCTCCAGCCATGCTTAGGTACGGGAAGGAGCTGGATGAGATGTTCGTTGTTTAAGTTTGTTCTGTGGCTGAGAACCCAGTGGAACATGCACTTGGATGAAGAAAGAGAGAAAGACGGCCAGAATGGTGTACCGAATGGTTCCGGATGTCATCTGCGTTGTGAAGACCGGACCCTATGAAATGTAGGCCTTCCAAGACGAAGCTGATCACGGGGCTACCTGACTGTAGCATGATGGAACAGAATCCCCATTCCCAGCCCTACACATACATAAGAATACTTCCGATTTAAGTGGCGTTTCCAAATAGAAGGACGATTCTTGGAACTAGTATGTTCTAGAACGAGTTGGGGGAGGGCAGCTATATATGCGCTTGTCTTTTGATTGGTTAATAAGTAATGAGCCCACGCTATTCCTGGGCCATATTTTAAAATCTAATTAGTTGAGCGGGGATTTCACCGGGAGCGGTCGCTAGTGTGATGTGATGACCCAACAATGCCCTTAAAGATCAAATAATATATTGTTCTCTGGACAACAGGTACCACTTTAAAACATACTTTAATGTTGTAGTTGTGCCTAGTGAACGAATGAGAAGAATATAAGAGTATTTTATGAATAAAATGTGAAAAGTGGAAAACCTAACTTCTGTGCGCCAGTATTCTGGATACTGCTTCTTCAACCTTGACATGTCTTTCACGCTGTATACTCCAAGTGCATATCAATACCTTGTTGTGACTGGTTGCGTATGCTTGATGAATATAATGTATGGCTCATGCAAATTTACAAGGACTAAACATGTTTTTCCACATATGTGCTTGGTGCATATGTGAACAATTGTGTATGCAATTGAGCTTCTGTTACCTACTGTAGTAGACATGAAAATTACTCAGTGGGGAAAGAGCACATGATGATGATGATGTACCTGTGAGTCAGGTCTGTCTGAGAAAAGGTGTGAGGTCTGGCATTGCTGACTGAGTGTATATGGAATAGGACATTCATGCACCAACATCACAGCCATAGGAATGGATGTCTGGTCTGCTAATTGGGTAAATGCCATTAGTTAATACATAATGCATATTGCAGTTGTAAATGCCTATTTTCCATTTCCCTTCACAATGCCTGTCCCATGTTGCTATGTCACAATGATTGCTGTACTGTGTCTGGTCCTCCTTGTGCCCAGGTCTACTGTGGTTCAAACATGGTGGAACTTAGACCACATAAATGCTTGTAATTGTGTTAAGCTACCCCTGTCTCAACATATGGTCTTGTGATTACCACAGTACATCACAGTGAAATTCACATCATCATCAAACTAGGAGAGGTGTGCTTGGACAACACCTACCTTAACCTTCCCCATCTCCATCTGTGTATGTTAATGTATGATAACATCATCTTTTAACACATGTGAAGAGATGTTGTGCCATTTTGTATTGACAAAGAACAGAGGATGGAGGAGAGGCTTCCATATATCATCTGGGACAACTAAACAGAAGTCCTAGATCCAGATGTGACTCCCTATCAAAATGTGGGAATATCAAGAAGAGTTTTCTCTCAGCTCAACAGCTGAATGCATAAATGGGAGCATAGCACAATCTGAAGCACTATAATAGTGGTGAACTGGACAGTGATCTTTGATTCAATCAAATGTCCACTGAGAACAACATCAAGGAACATTCAGAGTCAACTGGTGTAGTAACTTGGAGTGTTTGTTTATCTAAGACTCAACTTAGAAAATATCCAGCATGGTACTGACACAGTGATTGAATAATGTGACTTGAAGTGTAGGTGAGATTGGACTGACTGAGGGGCTGAAGTATATTGGATTTTGTTCCTATCTCTGGGTTTCTTCAGCAAGTCATGTTCTGCATGTACCGAGTATACATCTCCCAATGTCAGGAGAGTGTTATCCTCAACTTTTGAAGTATCCCAGTATCAGCATTCACAGACAGTCTGGTCAACGGTGAGAGACAGTATCATATCATCATACCAAATCTTGTCTTCAAGGGGAATGAATCTGCCATGAAGCTTATTCTGGGAAAGCTGCTAACTGGAGCTAGTCCAACATCCATGCTGATGATAAAAGGATTCAACAGACCCAGAACAGTAGTTTCTTCCTTGAGTTGCCCATGGATAGGATTTCCTAAATTCCCAAGAGACAGGAAATGATGATATAGACTGATACTGTAACGGAATGGTGTTGTGGTGATTAGAGAGGAGAGGAGGAGGAAAGTTTGGTTATTAGCTGGAGGAGGGTGTAGGAGTGGTGTATCATGTTTATCTGCATGCATGTTAGCATATTTGTACATTTTGTATGTACCCTGTTGAGGTGTTGACATGACAAATGGGATGAACAATGGTCATCACTAGACTCACCATCAGCTCAATAAACAGTAGTATTGAACCAGTGTTTCAAGTACATGTCCCCAGTGAATTTCTTGTACAATTGCTGTCAAGTGTTGTCTCTGGTGACTGTCTTAAGTGCTGTGGTTGGTTATACATATTGTGAAAAGTCCTGTATAGATGTTGTCAAGTATCTCATGATGTCTATCTTGTACAATTGTGGCGTAAACAATTCCTTGTGAATGTATGTTCCACTTTTGTCAAGAAACTGTCATGTAGATGTCCTGTCCAACAGATGTAATGTACAGTTATTGTTGAAGTTTGTTTGTCTGCAAAAATTGAAGGACTACTTGAACTGATATAGGTCATACTGACAAAATAAAGAAAGAAAAGATCTATGTGACGGACGAACAGCACACTGTCAACAGTATAATGAGTGAGATGGATCCTCAGTTGTGCAGGGACTAATAGTTCAGATCTTCTCTGGCCTGAAGGGAACTTTTACTTCTTTTATAAATTTCTGTGTAGATACATAGTGGTCTCACAGTGGGGGTTGAGCCAAAGAAAAATGTTCTCCAAAAAAGGCTATTGCGGGAATGATTAGCTCATTTGAGTGACCTCTAGACAAAACGTGCTAAATCATATCCTTTATCTTGGTATTTATTATTCAAGATATATCTCCAGAGAACACTACAAACTAGGTCCTCTGGCAACTCAATCAAACATGTCACACTGACCTATGAGGACCATTTTCATAGGTCTTCTCTCACAAACACTTTCTTTATGTATGATGACTAGGGTTAGATGGTATGTGGTTAACATACCTAATAATTACTGAGGGTGTAGAGTCCTGTGATTGAGTCGAGTACACAGGGTTGTTACAGGGTTCTATCACTAGTTGCTCTCCTTACTAGGTCAGCTTCTAGTGTGAAGCACCAACCCAGTATGTGCTGAAGATGGAAAGGTGGAGCCAGGCCAGTACCAGAAGCCAGTGATTCCGCAAACTCTCCAGTGTTGGAGCAGCGTACTGTTTTACCGTCTGAGAGGCCGTCAGCCATGTACTACCTAGTCTGAAAGTCCGGCACAGAAACCACCTACCCCAACTTGACATAAATAAGAACATTTGATTGATATGCCATGATGGCACACGTGATTTATCCAGGTCTTGATATGGCCAGAATTGACAGTTCCGTCGGTTATGTGAGCTACCATGCTCCAACAGACGGTTCGACGATGTGAGCATCATGCTGTAACGCACTGAATAGGTGATGGTCCTACCCAATACGCACTTTTCTGGGAGAGACTGTACTTTCTTCAGTGGACCACCTACATTGGGCTGAGGTATTGACATTTGTTAGCAAATTGGGATGCCCTCTGTTCACCTGAGAGACATTTGAAGTTCGGGATCATCACGAGAGGAACGTCAATCTGCACTCTTGGAAGGACGACCCTTCGGAGGCCGGGTGAGAGAACGATGACAGGCCGACATACAGACCGAATTGGGAGCTGCCCGAGGATGACAGCTCAGATCTGAGCCTGATATCCCTTCTTTATCTAACTTATCGATGTCGTCACTACCTTCGTCTACTTAGAGTCCACTCCTGTACTATCATGTTAAATACACTGAATTTTGTAAAGATGACGTCACCAGAGTTGAGTCTGCTGTATAGATTGAACCCCTAGAATTAGCATCCCTAGGTTGAGTGAGTGAGAAATAGCGGAGTCCAGGTATCTGAGGGGTCAGGGGACCAACTGCACCAGTGTCTTGACCATAACGTGTCCCATAGTTATAAGTGTGACAATAATCCAGCCTACCCACTTGTTTATTGTTACACCACTCCTCCTTTATGCTAGCACTCCCTTTACTGTTGTTGTACATGTCTGCTAGTTTATATAGATCGTTGTCAGTACACATATTGATGTCGTCATATATTATACCATCTGGCCCTGGAGCTCTGTTTGTTGATCGTCGAAGCACAGCCTTGATTTCTTTCACTGTAACTGTATCTTCATCCAAAATGTTCTGGGCCTTGCACCTATCTGAAGTGATCTCCTTGGCAAGCTTTCGGCCTCTCATGTCTGTCTGGTTGCTCTGCTCTAGATAGTGTTTGAAGAGGGCTTTGCCCTTGTTCTCGTCAGTTATTTGCCAGATGAGGTCAGCACCTTAGAAGTCAGGAATACTCTTATTCTTGACAATCTCACTCATGCTTTTATGTAGTCGCCAGAACAATTTCAGTGACTTGTCTGTGCTCACTCGTTGACATACTTCTGCCCATTTGTCACTTGTAACCACCTTAACCACATTTTTTTTTAAAATAGCATACTTTTGTGTTCATCTCTCTTTCTAAGTGCATGCAGGGACTAGGATGGGCAACTCTGTTCTTCGTGGCGTTTTGCCACTTTTTACAGCACTACGCTTGTCCACCCAGGCCTTTTCCCCCTCAAAATTCCATCAAGGTGGTGCTCCCAGCTTTTCTTCCTGCCCTGAAGCTTTCGGCCTTGTCGCACCATACTTTACTCATCACATCTTGCTCTGAACTGTCAAACTGGAAAGTCTTGACCGTTGACTTGTGCTGCCTGGTTCTGCCTTTCTCCGCCAATATGCTGCAAGGGTGGTGATCGCTGCCGTGGTACCCTAGGACACCCCATCTACACACTGTATGAGTGAATGACTAACCAGCGCCATATCAATAACACTGTCCTCATCACCTGGACAACTTGCTGTCCTGGTGACACAGCCACTTTTAATACAAACCAGGTCAATGGTTTCAAGTGCAGTCTCAAGCTACTCCCTCTGTGTGTTGGAGGAGAATTTTCCCCATGATCTGCCTTTATCGTTGAAATCGTCACAGAAAATAAAATTTCTCTCGTGACTCAATATGTAACTTAAGCACTGCCACGTCTGGGAAACCACACTCGCGTTGTGGGCATAAACATTAACCAACACGAATGGTAGACCGGATTGAACTCTAACTGCCTGTATTTGTATGTCGTCATTGTCCCAACTGGACATGTCTAGTTCTGAAGCCACCACACTGTGGCGAATGAGAATCGCCATTCTCAGGTGAGCCTGTTGTAGAAACATTTGAAGCCGGCCATTTGGAGTAACTGATCACCAGGTCTCGTATCCTGGAGCGCCACAATGTCATTCCTGTATACCAGGCATTCCAGAATAGGGCCTCGTTGTTTGAAGCTGGCACTATTCCAATATAGAATTCGAGTATTCATGTGACCCAGACGGTCACATTTGAGTCTAAAATGTCTTACTCCACCCCGTCTGCCTTGTCGCTCATGGCCGCCCCGCCGCCTTATTAGGTTGACTGCTCTCCGCAAGTAGCACAAACGCTGTCCCGTCATGTTGAATAACCGAACACCACAGAAACACGCATGCTGCGAAAATTCACTCAAGGATTGCTTCGCTCAATGCACAAACTCCGTAGCATCGGCGAAGATCTTGAGAAGAAACTCCTGGTTTTACATCCTGGCACACAAATTACACACAAGTGATGAAAATATCCATCTCCTACGCGAAAAAGGAAAAGGTCACAAAACAACACCAACTTCCGTGTCTCTGAAGTAACTAACGAAATCATAGGAACGCGTAGCTAGAATCTTGAAGCATCCCAATCATAAATAGGTCATCTTTGTGACTGAAGAAATAACAAAAACAAAATCATTGGATCTAGACGCGGTGCGATAAGAAAACGAAACAAACAAGCAAGGAAATAATGAATACATGAACACATTAGCAAGATGTTTTTAATACATTAAAGTGTGCTTGCGTGCAAGCGTATGTGTCGGCAAAATATTGAATATTGAAACCTGTCGGGTGGAGACTGTAAAACTGCAAACAAGGCGATGTGTCTGATAAGACGAGTGGCATGGCTCAATCTGTTTCATGTTTTATTATTTGTCGGTATTGTTCCCAAAGCAAGCAATGGGACAGCAGAATGAAGTGTTAGACCTCCACATCTCTAGGCAACGGTTTAAGGGGTATGAATACATTTTAAAAGTCTCATAAGCCTCCTTCTCAAAGAATCATCAGAGAATTCTGTATAGCAATCTGAAACTCTTTTTATTAGACAAGTGTCTGTCTGAAAGCCGGGGAAACATTCGCCGAGTGCCAAGTTCTCACTTAGGCTCGTTGGGGAGAACATGACACGTTCATGACAAAACATCTAGTAGAATATCGAACAAGTGCAAACACCAGCGTCCTAACAGGAGATCACCAGTTTATTGATATTTATGACATCGCACAGTCACTCTCATGTCTCATCATTCTCTCATTCTGTGGGAGGGTAGAAGGATCATATATATTTATGAGACGACTGGTGTAATACTGTGTAGTCTTAGGTGTCTCAAGTTATCGTCTCGAGTGCCGCTGCCTCTTATATTCTTCAATAGGATAAGTTCTACAATGTTCCAATTACGCCCCTGTCTGGCCATCTTGGGGTTAACACACAACAGAACTTGGCGGTGAATGTTCATGAAATCTAGGTCGCTGTCACCGCATAAACCGTGTTCAGTGTCTTAGCCCGCCGTATAACATGTCGGCTATCTTGCTTGCTATGTTCATTTTGATGACTTAACGTTTCTCGAGCGGCTGGGTACGTATCTTGACCTCACTCTAGCCGCCTCTCAGCTTAACTGAAGTCCAGCACTTTGTTTCCCCTGACGTCACTTCCGTCCCTTCACGTGATAATGTTGGGACCCGAGTCGCTTGAGAGGTTTCCCTTTCTTGGGCCTGCAGTTCTATAGTTGATCTATTGTCATTATACTACGTCTATTCTACCATGCCTCGCTTTCGTGGTGATTGTTACTCATGTACACTTTAACTCTTTGTGAGCTAGTCTTGTCGACTATGTTTTGGTACATGGAACCAAGGCTTGGCAATGTATGTTTCTCTATTTGTTACAACACACGCTGACGCTTCCCTGTGTATGTTTCTCTCTTTGTTACATTGGTTTACGTTGTTTAATTGAAGACAAACACGATAAATTTCTATTGTACGTATTGTACTGAAACAGCTTCTAGCATCTTTCAACTATTTTATCTTGTATCGGTTTGCCGTGATGACACTGCCAGGTAGTGTACTTCAGCTCAGGCAGCTGTCCCGGAGTTGGTGGCAGGAACTCAAATCTCTGGAACATAGAAGAAAGAAACAAGAACAGTTCCATTGCTGCAATAGCCTCGCCCAGACAGGCACGTTTTCCAACACCGAATGGGATCAGCTGCTCGGGGATGTCCAGCTTCCCCTCTCTGTCAATGAAGCGCTCTGGTCTGAAACTCATGGCATCATGTCCCCAGGTGGTCGTGTCGTGGAGCACAGTGTCCATATTTGCAATTACCAGTGTCCCTTTGGGTATATGAAAACCTCCAAGGGTCACTTGCTCAGTACACACGTGGGGTGCAGACAGTGGGATAATACTGGCCAGTCTCTGAGTTTCGGCGATGACAGCGTTCAGGTATGTCAGTTGAGGTCTATCCTGTATTGTTGGACGTCGATGTATTCCGATCTTTTCTTTGATTTCCTCATATACTTTCTCCTGTACTTGTGGATTGTGAAGAACGTACAGAAGACACCAGTAGATGGTCGTGCTGCTGGTTTCCGTTCCAGCGAGGAACAAATCAAACATGACTCTACTTAGACTTTCATCGTCCATTGTCGTAGCCACACCAGCCTGGATTTTCTTCTTCTTCTCAATCATGTAGGCATCTATCAGGTTACAAACGTCGGCTGAATCCTCTACTTGACGTTTCTTAGCTTCAATAAATTTCATTAGCATCTGCATAATCATCTGTACAGTGGAAATGATGCTCTTGGTCTTGAACAGATCCCCTGGGAGATGCCTTACCCATGGTACGAAACTAGCAATGGCAACGTTTTTATGAGCTGCCATTAAGGCATCCATGTTGTGCATCAACTCCTGTAAATATGTGTCGTCATACTCAAACCGATGACCAATCAAAATGTTGCAAATAATGTTGGCCGTGCTAATGTGTATTATATTATGGACATCGGTGGATTTCCCATTCAGACATGCCAGATAGTTCACGTAAAAGCCAACTTCCTCTTGGATCTTCTCGGCCATGGTATTCTTTCCCATGCCAAAGTTTTGAGAATGGACAAACTCACGGCTCTCTGCTCTTTCCAGTGTTCCCCGCTAGAGAAAATGATACCCTTTCCCGGAACTCCCGTTGCCTGAAGAAATCAACAGATATGTTTCAGAAACAGAGTAAAATCACATTGGTAAAGTTGTAGTTTAAATTTTTGACATAATGTTAATGTTATCAACTGGGGACATCATTTAACGTTTACATTTATAACCTTATCGATGGTCTAACTGGAGGACAAACATCATAGACGTGTCGTGATTGCAACAGACTCACTGATTATAATGGGGAAGATGAAGATAAGCATGCTTCGGGCACAGTGGTTGGCTTCAATTCAACAATCAAAACATCTATTGGATGTTGTCCCAGGACATGCTGGTATGGTGGAAAACTAGCAGGCGGACATATTTCCTAGATGTGTGCCCCTTGGTGTGTCATTTGTAGAAACACAGAACTACGAGGAAAGACCATACCGGCATATAAGTCAGACTGCTACTGTTATCATTAGTACTGAAAACTGCCACTGGCTGTTGTAGAAGAGGATTATGAGTATGCCCCATGATGAAGCAGAATAGCCACTTACACTTGACACGTTGAATGCTACACATGTAGAATAGTCAGTCGCACATGACACCTTGACTGCTGCATATGTAGAATAGTCAATGACACATGAAACGTTGACTGCTACAAATGTAGAATAGCCAATGACACATGAAACATTGACTGCTACATATATAGAATAGTCACTCACACATGACACGTTGACTGCTACATATATAGAATAGTTAATCACACATGACACGTTGACTGCTACATATATAGAATAGTTAATCACACATGACACGTTGACTGCTACATATATAGAATAGTCAATCACACATGACACGTTGACTGCTACATATATAGAATAGTTAATCAAACATGACACGTTGACTGCTACATATATAGAATAGTTAATCAAACATGACTTGTTGACTGATAAAAATATACTGTAGACTATCACATATGACACGTTGACTGATACATAAGTAAAATATTCAATTACACATGGCTCGTTGAATTATACACATGAAGAATAGTCCATCACACAGATAGAATCGATAATTACACATGACACATTAACTGCTACATGTTTAGAATAGTTAACCACGCATGATATGTTGACTGATACACATGTAGAATAGTCAATCATATGTGACACGTCGAATGATACACATTTAGAATATTCAATCAAACATGGACGTTGACTGATACAATCACACATGACACCTTGACTGCTACAAATGTAAAATATTCAACCAGACATGAAACGTTGACTGCTAGAAATGTAGAATAGTCAATCACACACGATATGTTGACTACTACAAATTTAGAATAGTAAATCACACATGAATCGTTGACTGCTACAAATGTAGAATTGCCACTCACAAGTGCCACGTTGACGGCAACACATGTAGAATAGTCAATCACACTTGACATGTTGACTGATACAAATGTACAATAGACTATCACACATGACACGTTGACTGATACACATGAAGAATAGTCCATCACACATATAGAATAGACAAAGAGACATTTAAAATCAACTATGAGGTGCACTCTACAAAGTAACATTTAGAAATCCACTCTTTAGGTGCACTCAATAAAGAGAGGTTTAGAAATTAACTCTGAGGTGCACTCTACAAAGAAACATTTAAAAAATCAACTCTAAGGTGGTCTCTTCAAAGACACATTTTTAAATCAACTTTGAGGTGCACTCTATAAAGAGACATTTAAAAATCAACACTGATTGAACATCAATAGTTGGAATGATGTGATATATGTTCAAATATCCGAAATAACATTTCATGCATTCATACCAAGTCTAAGAAATATGGCGACCTGTTCAACATGGAGTCTGCTTTATTGACCAAGGCTTCCTTAACCAGATCGTAGCCGTTGATGACAACTATTAGGACCCCTCCCAGGTACAGGCTGTAGAGAGATATTGTTATCACCAGATATACTTTACAACCACTTAAACACACATAAGGACACACCGAAAAGAAAACATACGCCGAGAGAAAACACACATGGTCATACACGTGTCTGTGTTTCTGCTGTCATTTAGCTCGAATGTTAAGTGGTACCTACCAAACGACACCTCACACTGTGTCAAAGCTCTCGAATGGAGGAGAGCAATTGGGAGGTTACAAGCCGTATCCTGTGCGATGAAATGCCACCTAAGGACTATATGTCATGGCATGACAGATCAGGTCCTAATCCTTTGTCGGCAACTGGTCTATGATCGAAGCTCAGACAGGGGGACACTTAGAGCAATGCTTTGCTGAACCGACAACGTTTGCAGCTTGGCTTGTTCCAGATGGAGTAAACTAGGTAGGCCAAAAGAGAGTTCATACTGCATGGTCAACACATGGTCTCCAAAATTCCGCCTAGTCTGGTGCTATGGAGACGTTATTATGCCTCTGTTTGAAGCACAATGTAACAAACTAGCGTTTGTCAAGTTGCCAGTATAAATATATACTTTTAGACTAATTTCGTTTGTACGATGTATGGCACTTCAATGAGAGCTATATTTACTCATATTGTTTCTCATGCGTTTAGCTATATTACAATATTTCTGTTATTATTACCACACAAGTGGGAATATCATGCTATAATTGGACTAGTTTTAAGGCACATTTTACTATAATCTTGATATACAGGAATGTATATGATCTTTACAATAGTTATAACACACCAGCATGAAAGTTTTTTGTGTTGTTATTATTATAAGTATATCTTTCTGTTTGCATATTGCCTATTGCTTCAGGTGTAATATGTTACCCCATGGTGAAGGTTATACGATATTACCGTGGTTGTGTTTGAAGCAGAGGTGGTTTGGTGTATACATGACTCACATGATGTGACGTATATATGGTGTGATTAGCCATTACACGTGCGTGATTAACGTGCGATCTTCGTGACTCACATGAGGCTGACGCACAGACTGATCACCGACAAGTAAGCCCTATGGTCAGACACTCTTGTATTAGAACAGGTTAGCACTGTCAGCAACCGCTTTCACAGGCATTCTAGGATACTTCTCTCGCACCACACAAAAGACTTGCTCGTCGTACGAGAGGAATTGGTTACACATTTTATTGCCACTGGCTCTTTGCATCACATCAATGTACAACAAACAGTCGCTAACAAATCACACAAGAATAAATGCACAGAACGTCCTATCACTAGTGGTTTCCTAACCCTAACGCTAATCTAACTACTCGGCTAACGAAACAAGCATCGCTAAGCGATGTTATCACTCTGAAGTCTGTGTCCCGTCTGAATCTACTCCGCGTGCTGTTTACACAGTACACAGCGGAAGGACTTGGGGCGCACTACGGCTTTTGCGTGCAACAACAGTCAGCACGCCAGAGTAGTGGCCTTACTTGAGTTCTAGTTTATTACACCGTGTCTTATCACGTTGGCGTGATCATGCCGTGACCAGAGTGCTAATTCTCTGGTTGACACCTCCGTGTAGCATGAGAGAACTATTTAATAGTTCCCCGTCCTATCACCTACCCTGCCCTCATATAGGGGCACTGAGTTACCTCTAATCTACTGGAGGTAGACCACTCATTCAGGGTGGTCTTCCTCCTCTATACTTGAGTCTTTGACACACACCATCCCCTCCTGTGTTGCGTTACAAACTTTGACTCATGGTTGTGACGCAAGAGATTTCTAAAAATTAGTGTATCTAATTTTTGTCAAAGACTCATGATAACTAGGGTTTGGGTATCCTAATAGACTTCTACTGACTATTGTCACAGTGTAGTATCACTTTACTTGGCTATAGCTGATCGCCACAAACTTGTCAGGTTGGCGTGAGCCCTCTTCTCAATCGCAATATTATATAATTAGAGGTTTGTCTGAACCGGACCGTTGTCTTATAAGACCTGCCCTCAAATAGTAAATTAACTCACTACCCATACAAAGTTGACTTTCTTAGGGTCAACCCATGAATTGCTTCATGTCCCCCATATAATATTAAACAGCCCTTGCACAAGCTGAGTGCGACAGGCTTTACCTATCTCGCTTCCGCGTGTAAAGTTATCTTTCACTGTTAAGTTAGTGTTTCGTTGTCTATTGTGTCCCCTGACCCGAAGTTATATCCCTTTGTTCTAAAAAATGTATGTGCTTTACATGTGTGTTTTCCTGGTTGTTTGCGTGTTCGAATCTAATTACTAATATAATTTAACTCCTAATATGTGTGTCTGTCTATACCTATGTATGCAAGTTAGTTTTCAAGTGCCATAATTCGGTTAAATGTGGCCACAAAGTGTATAACACTAATTCGTGACTACGTTTCCGTCATATGAGACTTAAAATACTTTATCTAAGTTTTACTCTAAACTACACATAATACATTTAAGACAACACATTACAACATTGAAAACAAACGCCCGACGCAGACAAATAATAAAAAGTCGCGCTGAGCGGCAGAAACAATCCGCTAGCTGCCTTCACTCTCCACTGTATATTTAACATTTTCTCTCATTTTCACACTTCTGTCACACATCTTTTATTCTCACCATTATTTAAAAACCTTGAAGTGACATTGAACAAGTTTAGCTCCGTTTGAAAAGAGTTGAGCTTCATGACTGTGCTTAACTTACTGCACGAGTCATGTATTTGCAAAATATTTACATAGGTGAAATAGGGTTGATAGATTGTACCCTGATATTATTAAAACTATATTCTATATAAATACTAATACTAATTCTCTAACTATCTAAAAAATAAAATGATGTGAAATGAGTTATGTATCTTTATGAGATGGGTAATGTGCAATGTAACAAAAATTCTAAATAATGTTTCTAATGTTTAAATGAAAAAAATATAATGGATATTTTTAAACTACATGGTATAAATGATGTATGTTTCTAAGTATAATACTTTTATCCTATAAAATATAACCTAATTTTAGTCCTAAATGATGAAGTTGTTAAAGTGTTCTTGAAGATGGAATGAATTAAAATGAAATTAAATGACTACATGGTGTTGTTCCTATCTTAAGCTATTTATACTAATCTTTAATTCGCTGTCATTTAGTTTGCTGTAATATTCTAATCCACGTTTCTAATTTTTTTTTAACCACTTTTTAAACCAATTTATCCTACTCTAATTTTATGCTAAGTGAGTGGGTAAATTAATGATTTATCTAAACTGAAAAAAATCTATTATATTGCCTAAATATAATCTACATGTATATTAAAGTAACTAACCTAACTATAATTTACTACTATATTAAAACCGTTATATTACATATCACATTAAGTATATATACATGATGTCTATTTACCTCAGGTTAGTGGTTGCCATAATGTATAGAAATTGCTTTCGTTAGCATAGTTTATATATACACACTTATCCTGGGTATGCTATCTACACTACACAGTCATACTTGTGTCCTATGGGTATTCTTACACTCGTTGAGTCCACTGATGTCGTAGACAAGTATCTTCGTGTCTGTTATTTCACAATGTTCTGACACTGTTCTGATATGAGTAACATAGGTGATTCACCGGAGCACAAATGGAGCATAGTAAGTAACGAGCTGTCTATGCACACACGGTGATGTCCTTGTTCCTGGCGCACAGTTGTTATTCAGCTGTCTACGGACACATGGTAGTTCAATGTTCTTAGCACACAGTTCTGGTCCTGATGTCTATTTACACAATAGTATAATCTACACAGGATACATTACGTGTATAGTAAATGAACATTTCTTAAACTACCTATTCGTGTGGAATATTAGGTATTTCTACCCCAGATGGTCGACTAAGGGTATCAGCAAGGATGTTGTCCCTACCCTTAATATGCTCTATACTAAAAGTATAATTCTGTAATATTAACGACCACCTGTAGATGCGGTCATTCCTATGTACCCCACTTTGTATGACCGTGATCGGGGAGTTGTCAGTCTGGACTACAAAGTGATTACCCGCCAGAAATCGATGCAACTTCCTCACCGAATAGATGACGCTTAGGGCTTCCAACTCTGATATGGAATATCTGGATTCAGCCGGTGTGATCTTGCGGCTCACGTAGGAAATCGGATGGAAGATGCCCTCATAAAATTGGCCCAGTACTGCAGCGATGGAAATCCTGCTGGCATCTGTCCTAAGATAATAAACGAGCCTAGGATTAGGCAAGCGGAGAATTGGTACATTACTAAATAGGATTTTCAATTTTGACAATGCAGAAATTAATAATGCATCTTTGACATCCAATTTTACTGATGCTTTTAAAACATTTGAAAATACACTTGTAATTTCAGCTAAGTTCGGTATGAACTTGCTATAATAATTTACTAAACCCAAAAGGCTCCTGACCTGCTTCTTTGTTGTAGGCATGGTCAGGTTCATAATTTTGGTAATAATTCTATTGTCAGTTTTCAGTTGTCCTTGAGAAATGACATGACCTAAAAAATCAATTTCTTGTAGGCCCAATTCGACTTTGCTCGGTTTGACAGTGAGACCGAAGAGTCTCAACCTATCGAAGACATGTCTTAGTTTCAGTAAGTGTGTTGTCCAGTCCTCTGTATGGACACAAATATCATCTATATAGGTCACTGTATTCGTCACTCCATGTAGCAAATCTCTAGTTAAGTGTACGAAAGTGGCAGGAGCATTACGAAGTCCGAAAGGAAGAAATCGCCACTCGTAAAGACCTAGAGGTGTCGAGAAAGCAGTAAGATGGATAGATTGAGTCTGCATAGGGACCTGCCAATATCCCTTAGTAAGGTCTAATTTAGAAAAGATTTTGGAGGTGGACATGTCAAGAATCAGATCTTCGCAGGAAGGAATTGGTTCTGCGTCGATCTTAGTGACATTGTTGAGTTTTCTATAGTCCACACAAAGACGAATGGTGGAGTCTTTTTTCTTGACCAGGACGATTGGAAAGGAGTACTCAGATGTAGATTTTTGAATAATTCCACTAGCTTCTAAATTAAGAATTTCCTTATTTAGATTTTCCCTATAGCTAAGTGGGATAGAGTACGGCCTGCATTTGATAGGCTTCGAGTCCGAAAGAAGGATGGAGTGCTCGATCCTGTCCGTCCTACCTGGAATGTTGGAAAATATGTCCTTATATTCAGTCACTAATTCTATTATCTGTCGTCGTTGTTGTTCTGTCAGTACCGTTTCTAATCGTATGCAATCTAATGTAGCCGTCTTGTCCACAATTGGAACGGGTAGTTCCATCCCGTCATCGTCTACCTGATTCAGTACGGTTGTGGTGCTAAGTGCGTTTTCTGTAAACTCACTAAGTGTATGCATATCGTCGGATGTGCCAGTCTCGCTAACTAGTGTAGTTGCGTTATGTACGTCTGTCGTTTCATCCATAGGTGTGGGTGTATAGTGTTCGTCTGTCACTAATACTGTCTCTTGTCGTGAAAAGTAGGGTTTCAACATGTTGATATGAAATATCTTTAAGTGTCCGTTTATCGATATTTCATAATCGACATCAGAAATTTCTCGTACCACTTTGAATGGCCCTTGCCATGAGGTCGCCATTATATTCTGCTTGTCTGGCAGTAGCACCATTACGTCTTGATCAGTTTCAAGTATTATGGGTCTAGTACTTTTGTTGGGGTCGTGATGTTTGAGGATATCTGCACTGTTCACTGGAGTTAGTCCATTTTTCTCCTCCCAGGTGGATATTTCTTCATCTGTGCAGTGCTTTAGCTGGGGTAGACACCCAAGAATTAAATCAGTACAAGGGTTGTCTAGTATTGCACACGTAAAGGTGCCAGAAAGGAATGGGGTGTTTATACGGGCTCTTGCCAGAGGATAGGTTTCTATGTTACCAGAAAAAGTACGGCATTTTACAGAGTCACCAGTATAATCCTTTGGATTAATGAGTTCCTTTTTAACACCAATAATAGAGCTTCCACTGTCGAGCAAACATCGGCATGGCTTCTCATTGACCATTGCAGAGTGAAACAATAGATTGCCTCTGGAGGCTATAGCTGCATTTGCATTCTCTATGGAGGATGTTACAATATGCCCACATGTAAGTTTGCCGTCTGCATGAAATTGGTGACATTGGTCACAATTGTCAAAGCTTAATACATCGTTCACACAACAAACATCTTCAGATTGCTTAAAAGGTAATACATTCTCGATATCACACTCAGTCTCACTACCACTATCAGAAGATGTATCAATCAAAATAGCATTGTTGGCCGTCATTCTTTGGCGGCCTAGGCACTTATTAGAATAGTGACCGTAGCTGGAACAGAAGAAGCATTTGACTGCACGCCTGTATGCAGTTCTTTTGTTTTGTTGCTTCTTAATGACCATCTCAAGATGTGACGGATAGTTTGGTGATTTATCACACATCGAATAATTATCATGCAAAAGTTGACAATAGACACATTTCGATACTTTCTTATCTTTCTTGTCGACTCTATGAAATGGTTTTCTATTTCCCTGATAGTTTTTAGGTTGGTCCTTTACAAAAGAAACTATTTCAGAGTCGCTATTTGCTGTCTTAAAAATATCTCTATTTGAGGAAAAATATGCAGAGCCTTTCTTTTCAAATTGTTCTATGGTTTCAATGTCTGACTGCTGCAGGAATTTAGCGAAAGGAGATGGTATAGTGGATATGACTTTATCCATGGCTATTAAATTTTTAAGTTTGTCAAAATCCTTTCCTATTTTTGATGCACTAAGCCATCTATTTAGTAAGCTTTGTACATTTGAGACATAATCGATAAAGGTCTCGCTTGGCTTAGGTTTTAAATTGGAAAACTGTACTTGATACCCAGGGACATCAAGTAAGAAATGTTGCATTATCCTATCATGGATGTACTGATAGTTAGATCTAAGATCAGTTGGTATTGATTCTATTACTTTAAGGGGCTCCCCACTTAAGTTTTTCATGTAGATCATGGCCCACATATCGATTGGTACTTGGTGGTATTTTAGTTGATACTCGACATTTTCTGTCCAGGCTGATATGGAATCTTCTTTACAAAATGGTTTGATAATGTTTTTGTACTTATTGAATTTATTTTCTTCTTGCTGACTTTTTAGTTTTGTAGCAGAGATCTCTAAGTGTGAATCTACATCCATACCTTTCATCTTTAACTGTGTCTCTGATTCTACCTGTATTTGTTTTTCTCTTACTCTTGCCATTTCATCTATCTCTTTTTGCTTTAATTCTTTCTCTTGATCCAATTGTTTTTGTTTTAATTCTAATTCTTTCTGTTTAATCTCCTTATCATGTTCTAATTGCTTCTGTTTAGTTTCTTCAGCTAATTGTGCCTCTTTGTGTTTTATCTCTGCTAGTTCTATCTGGTGTTGTCTTTCTTGTGCACGTTCATTTCTCTCAGCATCTTTTGCTTCTTTAAATTTCTTATCAGCATATTGCTCTAAGTCCTTTCCTGTGTATTGTAATTCCTTGCCTGCTTTTATGAAATCAGCTAAAGTTGCCATGTTGTTGGGAGATTAGCTAGATTTGACAGGCACTCAAATATTTATTCACTTATTTATATTAGATAGGTTAGGTTATCAAATCCCTAAGTAGAAAAGATTATACTTTTGGTTTATAACCTGCAAAACCGATCGCAAAAAATATGCTAATACATCACAAGCTGAAAAAGAGATGCATTATTAATCATATTGCATGCAAAATCATTTGGGTATACTCATCTTAAATTTCCAGAATAATCATGTACACTCGTTTGGCACCTCAATTTCAATCGTCTGGCAATACCACACACAGCTTGCGTAATGCTTATCACCAGCTGTTGTTCACCCTGGTTATCAAGAGCATCAACAATTAACCACTTGCAAATGATATATAAATCTAGACAATTATACAATTAAATGCCCCAGGACAAAAAAAAATGTGGTTTAAATATCATTAAATGTCACTGTCCTGTCTTCGTTCTAACGTCTTTATGCCTTCCCTATCTCTATCTGTTTAATCTATGGAAGTGCTGTGCAGACTGCGTCTCGTTTGCATAGTAGAAGTAGTGCCATCGCGACGGTAACAAATAGAAAAAATATGAAAATAATTAAATAAATGGTTTGAAATAAATATAAAAGTAATAATAATGTTTAAATAAGTAAATATATTGAATAAGTAACTATTATAAACAAATAATGTTTGATATAAGTCAACGATTCAGGCGAGCAGCCGTTTTGCGATTTGTCAACAATCACCCGCTGATTGCCAATGGCGTAACGCAGCCGTTTGTCAGTCGCGATACGTCAGAGGCGCAGCGCTATTTTTAGCTTGGAAAAATCGATAATTTTCTCGGCTCATTTCTGTGTATCGCTCCGCCGTGAATCATAATTGACAAATAGTAGTAAATAAATAAGTAATTATAGAAATAAATGATACAAAAGTATAACAATAATACTTAAAAATGAGAAGAAAACATGTTCATAAGCACAAAATAAGTAAATAAGCACAAATAAATGTAAATTGGTCACGATGGGCACAGCTCGCACTCTGTTCTGTCTGCACACGCCATTGTCACTAACACAAATTAAACCTGTGATTATCTAGCCGTTATTCTATTTTAGAGCCGTGGGTGAGTGTTTTAGCTTGAACAATTGTCCAAGCCACACTTCTGACACCACTTTATCCTAGCCTGTCAGCAACCGCTTTCACAGGCATTCTAGGATACTTCTCTCGCACCACACAAAAGACTTGCTCGTCGTACGAGAGGAATTGGTTACACATTTTATTGCCACTGGCTCTTTGCATCACATCAATGTACAACAAACAGTCGCTAACAAATCACACAAGAATAAATGCACAGAACGTCCTATCACTAGTGGTTTCCTAACCCTAACGCTAATCTAACTACTCGGCTAACGAAACAAGCATCGCTAAGCGATGTTATCACTCTGAAGTCTGTGTCCCGTCTGAATCTACTCCGCGTGCTGTTTACACAGTACACAGCGGAAGGACTTGGGGCGCACTACGGCTTTTGCGTGCAACAACAGTCAGCACGCCAGAGTAGTGGCCTTACTTGAGTTCTAGTTTATTACACCGTGTCTTATCACGTTGGCGTGATCATGCCGTGACCAGAGTGCTAATTCTCTGGTTGACACCTCCGTGTAGCATGAGAGAACTATTTAATAGTTCCCCGTCCTATCACCTACCCTGCCCTCATATAGGGGCACTGAGTTACCTCTAATCTACTGGAGGTAGACCACTCATTCAGGGTGGTCTTCCTCCTCTATACTTGAGTCTTTGACAAGCACTTAATCCGCTGAAACAACTTTGGTGAAAGAGCGGTTGCACACAAAAACATATCCTTATATTTGAATGAGTGACGTGGATTTTGGACACTCCAATCCTCATGACGTGACAGATAAGGTGAAGGCAGCAATTGTAACAACGGGACCTGTTTCACTATGGAAAAGTCCTTCCGACTCGACAGACAGACAGACAGACAGACAGACAGACAGACAGACAGACAGACAGACAGACAGACAGACAGACAGACAGACAGACAGACAGACAGACAGACAGACAGGCAGGCAGGCAGGCAGGCAGAGAGGAGAGTAAAAGCGGTAAACCTGGATGAGAGACATCGCCATCCATCCATCCATCATGTGCCATGCCGGTAAGCGTTGGCGGTCATGTTCTGCCATCTCACTCGATCACCAGAGTCGTGGATCACCTCCGTGTTTCTGCCTCGACTATGCCACAAGGCCAAGCCATCCAGGTACTTGCTTCTAGGTCTTCCCCTTGGTCTGTTCCCCTCGATCTTACCAGTTGTCACCAAGTTCTCCAAATCATTTCTTCTCATAACATGCCCAAAAAATTGTGACTGTCTACGTCTGTCTCTGATCAGTTTACGATCTTCATTTGTTTCTTGAAGGACTTGTTCATTGGTCTTTCTGGCTGTCCATGGTATTCTTTGCATTTTCCTCAGAAACCACATTTCTACAGCCATCAGATGTTTTTCAGCCTGGTTGCTCATTGTCCAAGCTTCACATCCATATAAAAGTACAGGTTCTATGTAGCATCTCAACACTCTTTTTCTCGTTTCAATTGACATCTTTTTATTGGTCAGTATGTTTTTCATCTTGCTAAAGGCTACTTTTGCCATCGCGATTCTTGTTCTAATCTCTTCAAGGCATCTCCCATCAGATGTTATTACTGTTCCGAGATAATTGTACCTATTCACTTGTTGAAGAATATTTCCATTTACTTGTATATTACACTGTGGTATTTCGTTCTTCCTAGTGACGACCATAATCTGTGTCTTTTTACAATTTAATTCTAACCCTTGTTGTTCACTGTGTGTAACAACCGCATCTACTAAATTTTGCAGGTCCTGTTCATTGTCTGCAATCAAGACTGTATCATCTGCATATCTAATGTTATTGATGCATCGTCCCCCAATGTTGATTCCTTCCATATTTTCAATATTTCTGAAAATATTTTCACTGTACAGGGAAAACAGATCTGGAGACATTACACATCCCTGTCTCACACCTCTCTTAATAGGCTGATATTGGCTTACTTCATTATCAACTCTTATGGCAGCTTGTTGTTTCCAATATATGTTTTTTACAAGTCTAAGGTCTTTCCCATCAATTTATAGATTTTCAAGCATCCTTATCATGTTGACATGTCTCACTTTATCAAAGGCCTTTATGTAGTCAATAAAGCAAAGGTGTAGATCTTTGTTTACTTCTATAGAACGTTCGATTACGGTTCTCAGTATATACACAGCATTTACTGTACCCTTGCCTACTACAAACCCACATTGTTCTTCTCCTATTTCAGGTTGTATTTTCCTCCTAACTCTTTGCATGATAATTCTTAGCAAAATCTTCGTGATGTGACTCATTATACTAATTGTTCGATGATGATCACATTCCAAGGCTCCTGATTTCTTTGGGATTGCAATAAATACAGAATTACATAATTCATGAGGTATATTTCCAGTATCATATATTGTATTAAGCAGACTGGTAACTTTATCTATTCCATATTTTTCTAAAGCATTAATCATTTCTGTTGTGACGCTGTCTGGACCGGGGGTCTTGCCAGATTTCATATGATTAAGAGCATTCTGAACCTCCATCTTCAAAATTGCTGGCCCTTCATTGTTATTTTGAACAATATATTGTTCGTCTCTGTTATCGTCATAAAGGTTTTTCACGTAATCTGACCATACATGTAAAATCTGATCTTTTTCTATTATGACTCTTCCATCTTTTGTCTTTAGGCAGCCTGCTGATGTACGTGCTCTTTGATTAGTAATCTCCTGAATTCTTTTGTGTATTAGTTTCGCATTTTTACTGTTGTGTTGTTTTTCAATTTCTCTGCAATTTTTCTCAAGCCATGTTTCTTTAGCCTCCTTACATAAGGTTCTGACTTTTCTGTGAATTTCTTCATATTTGGCAGGATTATTTTTGTTCTGTCTTCTTGTTTCCATTAGCTGTAAAATTTCTTCAGTCATCCATGTCTTACGCCATGCAATATAACTATGTTTGTATATGTTTAGGTTGCTGTATGTATAGATATGATTTTATATGTGTAGATCTTAGGAAAAGACCCAAACATCATAATGGGAAGACATCTTAAGAAACTGGAAAATGAGATTAACGTGGTTCAAGCTGGATTTAGACAAGAAAGATCACAGTACTCAACACGCATTTAATAATAGAGAAGTGTAGAGGATTTAATGTAAATCTATTCTCATGTTTTGTGGATTATTCAAAGGCATTTGACTGTGTACAACATCAGAAACTAGGCCAACAAGCAGCGGTTAGAATAGATGGCGAAACATGAGACTGATTTCATATCAATCAAGGAGCTCGTCAGGGCTGTATACTGACCTCTTATTTGTTTAACATGTACGCCGAAAATATAATGAAAAGTGTCAGAGACAATATAATCGAGGAGCAATATGATGCCCTAAATATCGGTGGTCATGAAAAACCAGAGATTCGATATGCTGGTGAAAGATTATTACTATTCACATCACAGAAAAGTATAGAAAAACTAATAAACTCAACCCCAATAAAGTAGTTAAAATCACAAGTCATATCGCAACATAGCAAAAATAAAGATAATGGATAAAGATAAAATCGAATATGGAGAAAGAAATATATGCTAATGAGGAGAAATTGGATGTGGTGGAAAATTGAAAATATCTTGTTTCATTAATTACTAACAATTGTGACTCAATGAAAGACATTAAAAGATGAATATCTATTGTTCTTCAAAAACTAAAGAAGTGAATAAATTGTGGCATGTGTCAGATAGACCTACAAAAATTAGAATTTTAAAAGCATGCATCTTTGCCATTGCAACATACAAGGTGACACCTGGACACTTACTAAACAAACTGAACAGCGCATAAATGCCTTTGAATATACATGTTGTAGACGGGTTCTAAAAATATCTTGTATAAAAAAAAGAACAAATGCATCCATACGGCAAGATCTGAACATTTAAGAAGGTTGGCTACTGAAGACCATAAAACATAGGAAATTAAAAATGTTGGTCACCACGTCATGACAGTTTGGAGAGAACAATAATGGAGGAGTATATACCTGTGAAGAAAGGAAGAGGAAGGCCAAAGAGAAGATGGGTGCAGGATATCTCAGATTATCTCCATATGCCTGTATCGGATGTGGGGCATCTTGCCTATGACCGAGAATATTTCTTGGAGATTTTTATGGGAACGATGTTCTGAAAAGGACATGCTACTGAATGAATGAATGCAATCTTAGAAACTAAACATTCTTGATCGTCTATTTCAAGCTCTCAAACAAAACGAAAAGGTTACACAATAATTCTGTTCAGTGAAAACACCAGGTGGAGAAATAGACTTTCATTTTGGCAAAGAACGCTGTCTCAACTGACCCAATGCGAAATCCTATTGTGATACCTGTATTCCGGTCAAACAAGTACCATTTTAAGTTACGTATTGTATCGCACATGTTTATGGACTGTTTGTATCATTTCATTCGACTATCACTTCACAACACAACCTACTATATGTGAACGTCTTATGCCTCGAAAATTACCAGTTCACTATCATGATAGCTAAAAACATCTTCTTCTTCTTCTTCTTCTTCTTCTTCTTCTTCTTCTTCTTCTTCTTCTTCTTCTTCTTCTTCTTCTTCTTCTTCTTCTTCTTCTTCTTCTTCTTCTTCTTCTTCTTCTTCTTCTTCTTCTTCTTCTTCTTCTTCTTCTTCTTCGTCACGATTCCGAGCCATTGAGGTTTTTTGCTGCAGATATAAGCCGTCTCCATTCGTCTCTCTGGTTGACCTTATCTTGCCAGTCGTTGATTCCAAGTGCTTGTAGGTCTGTACATGTATTATCTCTCCACCGTCTTCTTGGTCTACCTCGGGGTCTACGGTCATTTATGTCCTGAGTGTAAGCGAGTTTTGTTTCCCTATTATCTTCCATTCTTTCTATATGCCCCAGCCATTGCAGTCTATTAGCCTTCATGATACCAGTGATTAGCGGGGACTTAAACAGATCATAAATGTCTTTGTTGCTTCTTCTTTTCCACTCTCCACTTTGTGTATCCCTAATGGGCCCAAAGATGCGTCTTAAGACTTTGTTCTCAAAGGTTTGTAACAAGGCTTCGTCTCCTTTAGTTGTACTCCAGGTTTCAGAGCCATACAGCACAACTGGTCTGATCAGTGTTTTGTATATTGTGATCTTGGTGTTACGAGACTAGCGCATTTGATTTTAGCAGATGTTGTAGTGCATAGTATATCTTATTTCCAGAGTTGATTCTAGCTTGTATTTCTTCCCTTATTATGTTGGAGCAGTTGAAGATTGTATCCAGGTATTTGTATGTTTCCGTTCTTTTAATGGTCATATTATCTTTTTGTATGTGGCCAGAGTTTTTAGCCGCTCCTTCTCTTGAAATTACCAAATATTCTATCTTAATTTGTCTGAATTATTTATCTTGCTAGAAAATAAAGACAGTGGTAGTTTCTTTAACAATTAGTTCACTCTTAATATATTCCAAGTGTGCGTAATTGTTTATGTGTACCTGTTACTTCAATCATTGTTGGGGCTCGTTATAATAACCAGGGAGGGGAAATTTCAGAGAGGAAACCTGCCCTGTCTAGTAGTAAAGTAACAGTATTAAACCTTGGCACCTAACCTCCTCCTCTCCACTCATTATGGATAGCAGGATCAGTTGCATTTACCCTTTCACGAGCCATTTCTAACGTATGCTTATGTATCCAGGGATTTGATCTATATCCAGCTTAAAAGAGAATTTGTCCCGAGTTTGCTTGCAAGGATTGGGAGCGTCGGGGAAGTGAACCCTCACCGACTACAACACCAGTGTGAGCGGTAATTCAATTTGCTAAGAAATTGGAGGTAACACAACTCCTAAGTTTAGTAACTCTTGGTCCCTTTAGTTGTTAGCACCATCTACACAATGCGGCTCAAGAGGTCTAGTAGACAGATTTAGTTTTACTTACTACTGTACAATTAGTTGTAAGGGTAACGATTTCTAGAATTTTCATACACGCGTTCTTAAATATAAGGTGTGCTGATGTTCAGGTAAGGGTTTCAACCCCTAAACTGGACAGTTGGACTAAAATGTTGACTTCTCGTCCTTGGCTTGGGGACGCCAATTACAAGTACTGCTGAAGTCGGAGTCGGTTCACCCGGTGACTCTGATACTAGGGAAAGCTAATCCACACGCACAATGCAGTTCTGTGCTACTAGAAGTAGTGTGTATGGACTATGCATAGATTCAAAGAGAGCCAGCGAAAACAACATGTGTTGTGCAAGCTGCTGTCATGTTGATTCCTACCTAATAATGCCATATTACTTAATTATAGCTCCTGAACAGAAGCACACTGTGCCCAGGTTATGTACCTGTAAATATCCCCGTATCGTTTGCGAAATTCCTGAAACTGCTGTCGACTGTCGGGAGACAGGTAGAGAAGAGGACCCACTATAGGCAGTGGTCGCATGGGGCTGGGCGGTAGATGGTGGTCAGTCCGACGAAACCAGAAGAAGATGACCAGGCAGACGACAGCGGATATAATCAGCACGGTTAGATCCATTGTGTAGTCAGCAGATGGTACACACACCGGACCTGTTAGGGAAAACATTTGCAATTCATAATTGAAACCTCGTATATAATATCATAATATATGTGTCAATCATCAGACGCTGAACTTATTACATGATGTTTCTGTTGACTTATTTTGCTTGGATCTATATTAGTTTGTACTGTAATCTCTAGATCATACGCAGTGTTCTACATATTTTCATACAAACATACCTTAACTTTACAATATTCTTATACCATCGTACCTTAAAATATGTTCATACCATCATGTCATCCTTACTTTCATATCAGCATACCTTACAATATTTTCATACCAGCATTCCTTACACTATTTTTATTCCAGCATACCTTACAATACTTTTATACAAGCATACCTTACAATCTTTTCATACTAGTATGCCTTAGAATATTTAAATATCAGCATATTTTATAATATGGTCATATCAGCATAACATACACTATTTTCACACCAAGATACCTTACAATATTTTCATACCAACATATCTTACAATATAGCCAGCTGTACTGGTAATGACTGGAGCGCGGACGGGCGCGGGTTCAACGCCTGAGCTCTTCGCTTATGAAAGTGAGAGGCAGATTAGGTCCGTAATCCTCCTGGTTCTCGTTCCTACACAATGTGATGGCGTTATCACATCACAGACTCATGACAGGAAACTGCGTGCGGGTAAGTGTGCAATGCCTTAAACTGGCAGCCGAGATATCGTAGTGGCTAGCATCCTTGTCTGTCCACCTTACGGTCATATGTCCTAGTCTACCCACCCTACAGTCATATGTCCTTGTCTAGCAACCCTACAGACATATGTCCTTGTCTAGCCACCCTACAGTCATGTGTTCTTGTCTAGCCACCCTACAGTCACATGTCCTTGTCTACCCACCCTACAGTCATATGTCCTTGTCTACCCACCCTACAGTCATATGTCCTTGTCTACCCACCCTACAGTCATGTGTCCTTGTCTACCCACCCTACAGTCATATGTCCTTGTCTACCCACCCTACAGTCATGTGTCCTTGCCTAGCCACCCTACAGTCATGTGTCCTTGCCTACCCACCCTACAGTTATATGTCCTTGTCTACCCACACTACAGTCATGTGTCCTTGCCTACCCACCCTACAGTCATATGTCCTTGTCTACCCACACTACAGTCATGTGTCCTTGCCTACCCACCCTACAGTCATGTGTCCTTGTCTAGCCACCCAACAGTCATGTGTCCTTGTCTACCCACCCTACAGTCATATGTCCTTGTCTAGCCACCCTACAGTCATGTGTCCTTGCCTACCCACCCTGCAGTCATATGTCCTTGTCTACCCACCCAACAGTCATATGTCCTTGCCTACCCACCCTACAGTCATATGTCCTTGTCTACCCACACTACAGTCATATGTCCTTGTCTACCCACCCTACAGTCATGTGTCCTTGTCTACCCACCCTACAGTCATGTGTCCTTGTCTACCCACACTACAGTCATATGTCCTTGTCTACCCACCCTACAGTCATGTGTCCTTGTCTACCCACCCTACAGTCATGTGTCCTTGTCTACCCACCCTACAGTCATATGTCCTTGTCTACCCACACTACAGTCATATGTCCTTGTCTAGCCACCCTACAGTCATGTGTCCTTGTCTAGCCACCCTACAGGTGACTCAGTCAAATGCCGAACCTTTTCGGGGAACATTGAAATTTACCCTTTGGCCAAAGCCCGTATTAACACTCCTTTCCTTTCTGGTACCTTTACATGCGCGATTTTAGATAACCCTTGTACTGATTTAATTTTGGGATGCTTACCCCAATTGAAACAATGCACTAGCGATGAAATAGCTGCATGGGAAAAATTAAATGCAGCTAATGCAACAACCAGAGCAGACACTATGAAACATCAAGACACACTACAAGATGAGAGACTACTGTTGCTATCACCAACTAGCACGGATGATACCACCAGACAAAAATTCATAGAACAGCAGAAAGCTGATCCTAGTGTGTCTCCATATTTAAAGTTATTGAAAGAAAAAGCCAAATTGACAAAAAACGCATCATGGTTCTTTAGACTAAATAATGGGATTCTTACTAGGTATTATAAAACTGGTAACCATGAGATTCAGCAAACGGTGTTACCTTACAACACCGCCAAACTGTGCTAAAGATTGCACATGAGTCACCGTTTGCTGGTCACCTTGCATACGACAAAACCAGGGCCAGAATTCAGGCTCATTTTTATTGGCCAGGGTTTTGTAATGATATAAAATTATTTTGTCGTTCGTGTAATGTCTGTCAACAACTAGTACGTAAGGGTAAACATCCTACAGCTGAAGTGCAACCTTCAACGTTGGCCTCTAGGCCATTTGAAAGTGTGGCGGTAGATATTGTTGGACCCCTGAACCAGGTGTCCAGCAAAGGAAATCGCTTCATCTTAACGATGGTAGACCTATGTTCATGGTGGGTTGAGGCAGTAGCTTTGAAATACATCACCTCCAAAGACGTTGCCAATGTATTTCTACACTTGTTCTCACGATTCGGATTCCCACGTACCATCCTATCCGATCGTGGAACTCAATTCATATCGGCTGCAACGCAAGCCCTTACGAAAATGTTAGGGATTAAACAGCATTTTACAACAGCTTATCATCCAGCCAGCAATGGGATAGTAGAGAAAATTAACGGAGACCTTAAGCATATGCTGGCTAAGGTGACAGCAGAAAACCCAGCAGATTGGGATACACTGTTACCAACAGTGCTGTTCGCCTATCGGGAGATTCCCCATTCAAGCACGGGTTTCTCACCGTTTGAATTAGTGTACGGGGCTAACCCACGTGGACCCCTAACAATTTATCATCAGGTAATAACTAATTCCACTGAAATTCCAACCTCAAAAACACCTTATGAAATGGTGACAGAAACACGAGATAAAATCATGAAATCGTGTATCATAGCTAAGGCAGCTTTGGAGAGGAAGGGTCAAATCTACCGCCAATACGCAAACAAAGGTGCGAGAACAATTGATCTTGAACCAGATCAAGACATACTTCTGTTACTTCCAGACAAACGAAATTTATTATTGACTTCATGGCAAGGGCCATTCAAAGTGGTACGAGAAATTTCTGATGTCGATTATGAAATATCGATAAACGGACACTTAAAGATATTTCATATCAACATGTTGAAACCCTACTTTTTATGACAAGAGACAGAATTAGAGACAGACGAACACAATGCACCCACACCTTTGGATGAGACGACAGACGTACATAACGCAACTACACTAGTTAGCGAGACTGGCAAATCCAACGATATGCATACACTTAGTGAGTTTACAGAAAACGCACTTAGCACCACAACCGTACTGAATCAGGTAGACGATGACGGGATGGAACTACCCGTTCCAATTGTGGACAAGACTGCTACATTAGATTGTATACAATTAGAAACGGGACTGACAGAAGAACAACGACGACAGATAATAGAATTAGTGACTGAATATAGGACATATTTTCCGACATTCCAGGTAGGACGGACAGAATCGAGCACTCCATCCTCCTTTCAGACTCGAAGCCTATCAAATGCAGGCCGTACTCTATCCCACTTAGCTATAGGGAAAATCTAAATAAGGAAATTCTTAATTTAGAAGCTAGTGGAATTATTCAAAAATCTACATCTGAGTACTCCTTTCCAATCGTCCTGGTCAAGAAAAAAGACTCTATCATTCGTCTTTGTGTGGACTATAGAAAACTCAACAATGTCACTAAGATCGACGCAGAACCAATTCCTTCCTGCGAAGATCTGATTCTTGATATGTCCACCTCCAAAATCGTTTCTAAATTAGACCTTACTAAGGGATATTGGCAGGTCCCTATGCAGACTCAATCTATCCATCTTACTGCATTCTCTACACCTCTAAGTCTTTACGAGTGGCGATTTCTTCCTTTCGGACTTCATAATGCTCCTGCCACTTTCGTACGCTTAACTAGAGATTTGCTACATGGAGTGACGAATACAGTGACCTATATAGATGATATTTGTGTCCATACAGAGGACTGGACAACACACTTACTGAAACTAAGACATGTCTTCGATAGGTTGCGACTCTTCGGTCTCACGGTCAAATCGAGCAAAGTCGAATTGGGCCTTCAAGAAATTGATTTTTTAGGTCATGTCATTTCACAAGGACAACTGAAAACTGAAAATAGAATTATTACCAAAATTATGAACCTGACCATGCCTACAACGAAAAAGCAGGTCAGGAGCCTTTTGGGTTTAGTAAATTATTATAGCAAGTTCATACCGAACTTAGCTGAAATTACAAGTGTATTTTCAAATGTTTTAAAAGCATCAGTAAAATTAGATGTCAAACATGCATTATTAATTTCTGCATTGTCAAAATTGAAAATCCTATTTAGTAATGTACCAATCCTCCGCTTGCCTAATCCTAGGCTCGTTTATTATCTTAGGACAGATGCCAGCAGGATATCCATCGCTGCAGTACTAGGCCAGTTTTATGATGACATCTTCCATCCGATTTGCTACGTGAGCCGTAAGATCACACCGGCTGAGTCCAGATATTCCATATCAGAGTTGGAAGCCCAAAGCGTCATCTACTCGGTGAGGAAGTTGCATCGATTTCTGGCGGGTAATCACTTTGTGGTCCAGACTGACAACTCCCCGATCACGTCATACAAAGTGGGGTACATAGGAATGACCGCATCTACAGGTGGTCGTTAATATTACAGAATTATACTTTTAGTATAGAGCATATTAAGGGTAGGGACAACATCCTTGCTGATACCCTTAGTCGACCATCTGGGGTAGAAATACCTGATATTTCACACGAATAGGTAGTTTAAGAAATGTTCATTTACTATACACGTAACGTATCCTGTGTAGATTATACTATTGTGTAAATAGACATCAGGACCAGAACTGTGTGCTAAGAACATTGAACTACCATGTGTCCGTAGACAGCTGAATAACAACTGTGCGCCAGGAACAAGGACATCACCGTGTGTGCATAGACAGCTCGTTACTTACCGTGCTCCATTGGTGCTCCGGTGAATCACCTATGCTACTCATATCAGAACAGTGTCAGAACATTGTGAAATAACAGACACGAAGATACTTGTCTACGACACCAGCGGACTCAACGAGTGTAAGAATACCCATAGGACACAAGTATGACTGTGTAGTGTAGATAGCAAACCCAGGATAAGTGTGTATATATATAAACTATGCCAACGAAAGCAATTTCTATACATTATGGCAACCACTAACCTGAGGTAAATAGACATCATGTATATATACTTAATGTGATATGTAATATACCGGTTGTAATATAGTGGTAAATTATAGTTAGGTTAGTTACTTTAATATACATTTAGATTAGATTTAGGCAATATAATAGATTTTGTTTAGTTTAGATAAATCATTAAGTTACCCACTTACTTAGCATAAGATTAGAGTAGGATAAAGTGGTTTAAAAAGTGGTTTAAAAAAATTAAAAACGTAGATTAGAATATTACAGCAAACTAAATGACAGCGAATCAAAGATTAGTATAAATAGCTTAAGATAGGAACAACACCATGTAGTCATTTAATTTAATTTTATTTCATTCCATCTTTAAGAACACTTTAACAACTTCATCATTTAGGACTAAAATTAGGTTATAGTTTATAGGATAAAAGTATTATACTTAGAAACATACATCATTTATACCATGTAGTTTAAAAATATCCATTATATTTTTTTCATTTAAACATTAAAAACATTAGTTAGAATTTTTGTTACATTTCAAATTACCCATTTCATAAAGATACATAACTCATCTCACATCATTTTCATTTTTTTTTTAGATAAGTTAGATTACTACCCTTAAAATAGATATATTTTGTACAACAAAATAGAATATAGATAGTTAGAGAATTAGTATTAGTATTTATATAGAATATAGTTTTAATAATATCAGGGTACAGAACTATCAACCCTATTTCATCCATGTAAATAATCTTGTAAATACATGACTCGTGCAGTAACTTAAGCACAGTCATGAAGCTCAACTCTTTTCAAACTGAGCTAAACTTGTACAGTGTCATTTCAAGGTTTTTAAATAATTGTGAGGGTAAAAGATGTGTGACAGAAGTGTGAGAATAAAAGATGTGTGACAGAAGTGTGAAAGTGAGAGAAAATGGTAAATATACAATGGAGAGTGAAGGCAGCCAGCAGATTTTTTCTGCCGCTCAGCGCGACTTTTTATTATTTGTCTGCGTCGGGCGTTTGTTTTCAATGTTGTAATGTGCTGTCTTAAATGTATTGTGTGTAGTTTAGAGTAAAACTTAGATAGAGTATTTTAAGTCTCATATGACGGAAACGTAGTCACGAATTAGTGTTACACACTTGTTTGTGGCCACATTTAACCGAATTATGGCACTTGAAAACTAACGTGCATACATAGTTATAGACAGACACACATGTTAGGAGTTAAATTATATTAGTAGTTAGATTCAAACACGCAAACAACCAGGAAAACACACATGTAAAGCACATACATTTTTTAGAACAAAGGGATATAACTGCGGGTCAGGGGACACAATAGACAACGAAACACTAACTTAACAGAGAAAGATAACTTTACACGCGGAAACGAGATAGGTAAAGCCTGTCGCACTCAGCTTGTGCAAGGGTTGTTTAATATTATATGGGGGACATGAAGCAATTCATGGGTTGACCCTAAGAATGTCAACTTTGTATGGGTAGTGAGTTAATTTACTATTTGAGGGCAGGTCTTATAAGACAACGGTCCGGTTCAGACAAACCTCTAATTATATAATATTGCATGTGAGAAGAGGGCTCACGCCAACCTGACAAGTTGTGGCGATCAGCTATAGCCAAGTAAAGTGATACTACACTGTGACAATAGTCAGTAGACGTCTGTTGCGGGATCCCAAACCCAAGTTATCAGGAGTCTTTGACAAAAATTAGATACAATAATTTTTTAGAAAACTCTTGCGTCACAACCATGAGTCAAAGTTTGTAACGCAACACAGGAGGGGAGGGTGTGTGTCAAAGACTTAGGTAGTTATGAATGAAGACCACCCGGAAAGAGTGGTCTACCTCGAGTAGAATAGAGGTAACCTAGTGCCCCTATATGAGGGCAGGGTAGGTGTAGGGGAATAATAGAAAGGGGACTATTAAATAGTTCTCTCATGGGACACGGAGGTGTCAACCAGAGAATTAGCACTCTGGTCACGGCATGATCACGCCAACGTGATAAGACACGGTGTAATAAACTAGAACTCAAGTAAGGCCACTACTCTGGCATACTGACTGTTGTTGCACGCAAAAGCCGTAGTGCGCCCCAAGTCTTTCCGCTGTGTACTGTGTAATCAGCACGCGGAGTAGAATCAGACGGGACACAGACTTCAGAGTGATAACATCGCTTAGCGATGCTTGTTTCGTTAGCCGAGTAGATAGATTAGCGATAGGGTTAGGCAACGACTAGTGATAGGAAGTTCTGTGCATTTATTCTTGTGTGATTTGTTAGCAACTGTTTGTTGTACATTGATGTGATGCAAAGAGCCAGTGGCAATAAAATGTGTAACCAATTCCTCTCGTACGACGAGCAAGTCTTTTGTGTGGTGCGAGAGAAGTATCCTAGAATGCCTGTGAAAGCGGTTGCTGACAGTCATATGTCCTTGTCTAGCCACCCTACAGTCATGTGTCCTTGTCTAGCCACCCTACAGTCATATGTCCTTATCTACCCACCCTACAGTCATATGTCCTTGTCTACCCACCCTAAAGTCATATGTCCTTGCCTAGCCAACCTACAGTCATGTGTCCTTGCCTAGCCACCCTACAGTCATGGGTCCCTGTCTACCCACCATACAGTCATATGTTCTTGTCTAACCACCTTACAGTCATATGTCCTTGTCTACCCACCCTGCAGTCATATGTCCTTGCCTAGCCACCCTGCAGTCATATGTCCTTGTCTACCCACCCTTCAGGCATATGTCCTTGTCTACCCACCCTACAGTCATGTGTCCTTGTCTAGCCACCCTACAGTCATGTGTCCTTGTCTACCCACCCTTCAGTCATATGTCCTTGTCTACCCACCCTACAGTCATATGTCCTTGCCTAGCCACCCTACAGTCATGTGTCCTTGTCTACCCATCCTTCAATCATATGTCCTTGTCTACCCACCCTGCAGTCATATGTCCTTGCATAGCCACACTACAGTCATATGTCCTTGTCTATCCACCCTACAGTCATATGTCCTTGTCTACCCACCCTACAGTCATATGTCCTTGTCTACCCACCCTACAGTCATATGCCCTAGTCTACCCACCCTACAGTCATATGTCCTTGTCTAGCCACCCTACAGTCATATGTCCTTGTCTAGCCACCCTACAGTCATATGTCCTTGTCTACCCACCCTACAGTCATATGTCCTTGTCTACCCACCCTTCAGTCATATGTCCTTGTCTACCCACCCTACAGTCATATGTCCTTGCCTAGCCACCCTACAGTCATGTGTCCTTGTCTACCCATCCTTCAGTCATATGTCCTTGTCTACCCACCCTGCAGTCATATGTCCTTGCATAGCCACCCTACAGTCATATGTCCTTGTCTACCCACCCTACAGTCATATGTCCTTGTCTAGCCACCCTACAGTCATATGTCCTTGTCTAGCCACCCTACAGTCATATGTCCTTGTCTACCCATCCTACAGTCATATGTCCTTGTCTACCCACCCTACAGTCATATGTTCTTGTCTAGCCACCCTACAGTCATATGTCCTTGTCTATCCACCCTACAGTCATATGTCCTTGTCTACCCACCCTACAGTCATATGTCCTTGTCTACCCACTCTACAGTCATGTGTCCTTGTCTACCCACCCTACAGTCATATGTCCTTGTCTAGCCACCCTACACTCATATTTCCTTGTCTAGCCACCCTACAGTCATATGTCCTTGTCTACCCACCCTACAGTCATATGTCCTTGTCTACCCACCCTACAGTCATATGCCCTAGTCTACCCACCCTACAGTCATATGTCCTTGTCTAGCCACCCTACAGTCATATGTCCTTGTCTAGCCACCCTACAGTCATATGTCCTTGTCTACCCACCCTACAGTCATATGTCCTTGTCTACCCACCCTACAGTCATATGTCCTTGTCTAGCCACCTGTCAGAATCTCTAATGTCTCCAACCGAGATGCAGTAACATCGTTACGCCCGCCAGGCGAATAGTCTCCAACCGGGATGCAGTAACATCGTTACGCCCGCCAGGCGAGTACCAGTTACCTGCCCGCAGGTTGCTGGCTGACGTGATAGTCAGCGGTCAGGCAAGGACAAAGCAAGACGCACGCAGTCCTCGTGAAGCCAATCCACAGGGCAAGCGCTGTGCGGGGAAACCGGGAGACGGCTTGGGAACTTGGACATGACAGGACGTGTGGGTTGAGAAAGGCTTCGTGTATTTCTGTTCCCGAAAGTCGAGTGCTTGTATATCTTGTGAGATAGACTGTGAAGCTGTGGGTTTTGTCTGTAAGTGTACTGATGTATTGTATGTGTATAGTAATGATCATCACATGCCAAACTAGATCGTATTGCATGTGAATTGTAAATAAATTCATTGAACTTAGTGTCATTATGTGTCAAGTGCAATCATTTTGTACTTGTACTTGTCTCACATATGTTAGGTCCAACGAGCCAGGTTTAAGATCCTGACATGTGTGAACGTGGAAGGCTCGTCCTCTTAGATTGTTTGAACGTGGAGAGCTCGTCCTCTTAGATTGTTTGAACTTGTAAACGTGTAAAACATCGGTGATTGTGTAACTTGTCGCCATTTTGAACTTGTCGCCATTTTGACCTTGTCGCCATCTTGTAAACATGATGTCTATGTCCTTACTGAATGTCATCGTGATGTAAGTGATGTACCATCATAGTTGTAGATTGTTGAAATATATCTAGATTGTATTTGTGAAGTTAGTTGTGGAAAGCAGAAAGTTTGGGAAAGAAAGCGACTTGTGATTTGAAAAAAAAAATTGTTGACCGACGACATTACGACCTACAATTACACTCAACGCCATACAAACCTAATCAAAACTTAGTGACAAGCATACACATCACATAAAAGTAGATTCTAACTTATTTCCTCCCAAAAGAAAGCAGGTTTTCTGTGCCATCTGAAACCGTTGCCCGTAGAGGTCACTTGTCCTTGAAGTAGCGACCCTACAGTTCCTAGCCCTGGTTTGAACCGTTCTCCACCGCATCCAGTACACTTGAGTATATTTTTTGTAAATGCTTTCGGATGCACATTTGGGCATAAATTGTAAGTTCAACAAGATTGTAAATTTTTCACGTTACTAACACCTTGTAACAAAAAGTGTGTCTGATAACTCATTTTCATTTAAACATTCCATCATGTCTTCGTTAAACGACTTCATCGAGATGGGTGTAAAGCTAAAGTTAACTGGTGACGAGTTAACAAAGTGGAGTGAAACAAAATATTCTGAATACCACGAACGCGAGGAAAAAGCGGCTGAAAGAGCTGCCAAGCAAGCACAGGCAGAATTAAATACTGAAACTCTCATTTCCGACTACCAAGAAACAAGTCAGAAGTGTGTTAGGACTATTAAATTATTATAGGTAGTTCATACCAGATGTTGCTGAACTGACAGAAACATTTACTAACCTACTAACGAAAAACCAGCCTGAAAAGATTGTAAACAATGAATGCCTAAAATTTGCATTCCAGAAAGTGTTATCGTATTTTTCTGAGAATAGTTTAAAGAATCCCATTCTCAAATTGCCAAATTTACATATTCCTTTCAGATTACGCATAAACGCGAGCTCCGTGGCGATTGGGACAGTTCTGTTACAGGAACATGACAATATTCTACACCCTGTATACTACGTCTCTAGAAAATTGAAACCAAGAGAACGCGCTTGGTCGACACCACAATTAGAAGCCCTTGCTCTAGTGGTGGGTATAACTAAATTGTCCAGATTCCTCCTGGGACGGCATTTTATCGTAGAGTCCGACAATAGTCCATTAAAATTTATTACTTCAGGAGTGCCGACAAACCAGATGATAGCGCGATGGTCACTTTTGCTGCAAGATTACAGCTTTGAAGTGCGACATATCGCTGGCAGAACCAACACGATTGCTGATCTTTTGTCCCGTTGTCCGAACGACCCAGTAAGCACTAATGTATGAGTGCAGTGCGTTAGAAAACACTCAGACCAACACAGCCATCAGTGAAGTTTTTTTTTCAGGAAAGCTGTGTACATCTATTATGCGGTGTGATAGGGTTAATTCCCACTGCAAATATTTTTTTCTTATTTTATTATTAGTGTAGTAATCGTCTTGAATAATTGCGTAGTGTGTGTTAGAAAGCGAACAATATTAATTGTATATATTATGAAATAAGAATAGTGCCACATGCGCTCATAACTTACTTCAAGCGAACTATTCAAGTTATCAGTGGTATCTGCGAGTGGAACATATCCAGTGATATTTTAATCCGTGAACGAAAGAGTGAACTGAACTGTGACATTTACAGCACTGCAGTCAATCACAATCCAGAAGTTTTCCAGCGAAACAACGAACACATTAACTATCAGAACAATTTCACATTCCGAATTGCTACGAACGAAAGAGTGAACTGAACTGTGACATTTACACCACTGCAGTCAATCGCAATCCAGAAGTTTTCCAGCGAAACAACGAACACATTAACTATCAGAACAATTTCACATTCCGAATTGCTACACCCGAGCGGTACAAGTGTGTGATAGAATTTTTAACGACATCATCTGTTCGTGTGTACTTCCGGATAGTTTGTAAGTTTAGACCAAAAGTAGCAGACGATAAACAAAAACCTTAAAAGTTTATGACGCTTCTAAAATAATTATGAAACACCAATTTCGAATACACGAATTGTGTATTAATATTTTTCGACGAGTGTAATCTTAGAATCATATCTTGAGTAACTTATTCACACTATCGACATTTTTTCGCTAGTGTGGAAGAGCATCAAGCTATGACGCTGAGAAATAGAATAATAATTGTAATAGATTAGATTTGAGATCTTTTGAAATTATGTCCCTTTCATTTAATTGTTGTTACATTATTACACTAAGGGCGGTAAATTGAAATGTATTCGAATATGTGTTGTATAAAAATAGCCATTATGTTGCCAGATTGTCAACACTCCAAGAGGTTATCAGCTGGGCATGGTATAGGGTTACCGACGTTGTAGACCAACGGAAGAGCTCCCTGCCAAATGAGGTCGGAGCTCGAGCGTTGAATGCGGCTTATAAAAAGACGTATTACAGTCTTACCTGATGTTTTTTGTTGCAAAAAGCATATTATTTCGTTTTTTTAAGAGGTTGCGAGGTAGTTGCATTGGATGCTGGTGCTACCGATCTGACTGGGTCAATATTGCAACTCAGGTGATCATCCATCGAGAGGATGAAACTTGGAAAGTGGTAAAGATTGAACACCACATGACTTAACATACAACTTGCATTTCTTATGTATTTCTATGCCAATATACATGACAACAGAAAGGTCGATTCTGACATGGTTAAAAGATTAACCCTTTATCTATATAGAGTATGCATGAAATATAAAATCTTTCATGAATAAGCCCCGGGGGAGCGTGTCAGAATCTCTAATGTCTCCAACCGAGATGCAGTAACATCGTTACGCCCGCCAGGCGAGTACCAGTTACCGGCCCGCAGGTCGCTGGCTGACATTATAGTCAGCGGTCAGGCAAGGACAAAGCAAGACGCACGCAGTCCTCGTGAAGCCAATCCACAGGGCAAGCGCTGTGCGGGGAAACCGGGAGACGGCATGGGAACTCGGACATGACAGGACGTGTGGGTTGAGAAAGGCTTCGTGTAGTTCTGTGCCCGAAAGTCGAGTGCTTGTATATCTTGTGAGATAGACTGTGAAGCTGTGGGTTTTGTCTGTAAGTGTACTGATGTATTGTATATGTATAGTAATGATCATCATATGCAAAACTAGATCGTATTGCATGTGAATTGTAAATAAATCCATTGAACTTAGTGTCATTATGTGTCAAGTCCAATCATTTTGTAATTGTACTTGTCTCACATATGTTAGGTCCAACGAGCCAGGTTTAAGATCCTGACACCACCCTACAGTCATATGTCCTTTTCTACCCACCCTACAGTCATGTGTCCTTGTCTAGCCACCCTACAGTCATATGTCCTTGTCTACCCACCCTACAGTCATATGTCCTTGCCTAGCCACCCTACAGTCATGTGTCCTTGTCTACCCACCCTACAGTCATATGTCCTTGTCTAGCCACCCTACAGTCATGTGTCCTTGTCTACCCACCCTACAGTCATATGTCCTAGTCTACCCACCCTACAGTCATGTGTCCTTGTCTACCCACCCTACAGTCACATGTCCTTGTCTACCCACCCTACAGTCATGTGTCCTTGTCTACCCACCCTACAGTCATATGTCCTTGCCTAGCCACCCTACAGTCATATGTCCTTGTCTACCCACCCTACAGTCATGTGTCCTTGTCTACCCACCCTACAGTCATATGTCCTTGCCTAGCCACCCTACAGTCATATGTCTTTGTCTACCCACCCTACAGTCATATGTCCTTGTCTACCCACCCTACAGTCATATGTCCTTGTCTACCCACCCTACAGTCATGTGTCCTTGCCTAGCCACCCTACAGTCATATGTCCTTGTCTAGCCACCCTACAGTCATATGTCCTTGTCTAGCCACCCTACAGTCATATGTCCTTGCCTAGCCACCCTACAGTCATATGTCCTTGTCTACCCACTGTCACCGTCCTAGATCTCTAGGGGATTGAAACTCGGGCTCATACAGGCAACAAACTCCGTTCAGATACAATCTAGCAACATTTATTTACATGTATATTACAGTACGCTGGCGAAGCGAGTTTTCACAAGCCAGCCTTCAACAAGTTGCGTATCACAGGAGTTTACAATGAACATGATTAACACAATAACTCTAGCAGCTATCTAAACATATGTCTAAGACCCCTAAATACAATTGGGTCTACTATCAAGTCCCCTTAAGGTAAGCCCTGTTGCTTCCTCGATGTCCAGTCCGTGTCTGTCCTTCCACACGTGTCGCAATCCGACACGGGTGGCAACTCTCTCTGAGTTTCTCGTGGACCCCGCAATCGGCGGGCCCCATCAGTGTCCACGGGGCTGTGGACACACTGACCGGTCCTTCGAGAAGGCTCTGGATTATTCGAGCCTTCGAGTGACTCGGTTCTTTCCCCTTTGCTGGAGTTCTGTCCCTTCGCCAGTATCTCTTACTTTCATGTTGGTACCGTCCCTATGTGAGGCTGTGACAGGAGCCCCCCTCCCCCCTGCTTTGATGGGTTCTTATATGGTAATTAGTTCTGTACTAATTCTGTCACAGGATCACATAAAGTCGGTGTTTGTAGTTTGGTGGATAGTAACTTGGCAACTGACATATCTGCATCACCAACTCATGTATTCTCCCATACATCACTTTAAGATGATTGCTGAAGAGGTTTCTCTCTTCTATGTCCTTAAACATGCTTATCTGACCGAAGTTCCGTGACGTTTCCCAGTTGTTTTTACAACCGCGCCCTTCTCAAGTATCCATATGATACCAAGATATTAAAACTCTGTGTAAGAGAGTTCTAACAAGACAAATGTCTTGGCTATTTAAGTACACCTGCACATCTTGTCTCGTGTGTGTATTTCGATACATTTTTACTTCCGTATGTTGTATAATGCTGAATATGTAGTTATGCTGTTGTTTTATCACATCTGACTACGTGTTCCTGTTGGCTTGTTCGTGTATTGACTGATATGTTGCAGTTTCTAATAAAGTGACTGTATTTTAATTGTTAGTGTTCAGTTTTGAGTTTGTATAAAGTGTGTGCTCACTGTGTGGTTTATCTCCAAGCGTCACGAGTTGGGATATCCCTTGTCATGAATTACCCCAATGTGTGTAATGCATGATCGGGCATTCCAAGCAGTGGTGCTTAGATGTAGTGTGTTAAATACTAAACATGTATTAACAATTAGACAGGTAATACATTTTTACATGAAAGACGCAGACAAATTAAAATAAATACGTTTTGCGTACAATTTGTCCGCTCAGTATATCGCTCTCTCATTTAATTCATTCACTCTGTCATTCATACATCTTTCATACACAATAGTATTTTGTTAAAATATATAAATAAAGTTGAGGTAAGTATTATTGCCCTTAGAAAAATGGCTTAGGCGATAAGTTCCCTTTAAGGTAACAAGTACTTTTTGTACGTGTACTCAAAAAATGGTTTATAATTTAAATGGAAAAAATTGTATAGGAAAAATATTTCACCTATGAGTGGAAATACTTGTAATAATATGGTAGAAAATATACAAGTTATAGGTTGACATATTTTATATACATAATTAAATACAAGTGTAATACATATTAACTAATAAATAACTAATTAACTAACTAACTAAATCCATCGACGATGTGTGTGTTGTCCTCCTGTTGTCCGTGTGTCGTGCCATCAACGTTAACAGTTAATATAGCTGTCCCTTGCATGTTGTAATCGAAGTAGTTCTATTCCGGCTGTTTGCGAAGTTTCTTAGCCATAGCGAGTATGCAGTGTTCTTAATCTTTACAGATGAATGTCAGTTCACTGGTTGAAATCATTTCACAGATCTTATATATCGCTCGGATTGTTTTTAACACTTTGGCAATTGGTAATATAGGGTTCTCAAAGTGTCATGTTCGTGGGTGTTATACGTAACCTATACACTTGGGCGTTGTTACTTCTGAATGAAAGTTCTCTAGTAGGTGTAGAGGTACACTGTTCTATGCAACAGACTAAAATATCACAGATTATTGTATGGCGAATAATTAATGTGCCTAGTGATCGTCTGCTGGTGCATTAGTTTGCCGTGATAAAAAGTCAGCAATAATGTTATCAGTGCCCTTGATATGGCGGATTTCAAAGTCGAAATCTTGAAGAAGAAGACACCATCTTTGCAAACGATGGTTCTTTGGTACACCTTGCTTAAGTACCAGCAACGGAGAATTATCGGTTAAAACAACAAAATGCGAACCTAAGAGGAACTTAGATAATCGCCGCATACAAAAAAGTAGACTTAATGCCTCCAACTCAACTGTGGAGTAATGGATCTCTGCCTTTCTTAGCTTGCGGCTGACGTAGAGTATCGGATGTCTCATTCCCTGATATTCTTGCATCAGGCATCCTCCAATTGCGATAGCACTCGAATCTGTGGTCAAAATAAAGGGTATATCTATGTTTGGTAATCTTAATACTGGTGGGTTAGAAAAAATGGATTTCAATTTGCACATTGCATCCTCTAAGCGGATACTCTTACAAAATTTTCTGGATGATCTTTTGTCAACAGATTAGAAAAAACTGATGTGAGTTCTGCCCAGTGTGGTATAAACTTGGCATAATAGTTTATGAGACCTAATAAGCTTCTAACCTGCTTCTTTGTAGTTGGAACTTTCTAGGTTGAGAATTTTTGATACTATTTTATCATCTGTCAACAGTTTGCCTTCGGAAATCCTATGACCTAGGAAGTCTATCTGTTTATAGCCTAGTTCAACCTTGGAAGGTTTGAAAGTAAGTCCAAAAAGAAAAATTTGGTTAAAGCTTGTTGGAGTGTAAGTAAGTGAGAAGTCATGTTTGAAGAATGGATACATATGTCATCAATATAAGATTGCACGTCCTTGATGCCGTGCAATTGCAGTCTAGTTAACCTAACAAATGTGGCGGGAGCGTGGGTCTACTATCAAGTCCAATTAAGGTAAGCCCTGTTGCTTCCTCGATGTCCAGTCCGTGTCTGTTCTTCCACACGTGTCGCAATCCGACACGGGTGGCAACTCTCTTTGAGTTTCTCGTGGACCCCGCAATCGGCGAGCCCAATCAGTGTCCACGGGGCTGTGGACACACTGACCGGTCCTTCGAGAAGGCTCTGGATTATTCGAGCCCTCGAGTGACTCGGTTCTTTCCCCTTTGCTGGAGTTCTGTCCCTTCGCCAGTATCTCTTACTTTCATGTTGGTACCGTCCCTATGTGAGGCTGTGACACCCACCCTACAGTCATGTGTCCTTGTCTACCCACCCTACAGTCATGTGTCTTTGCCTAGCCACCCTACAGTCATGTGCCCTTGTCTACTCACCCTTCAGTCATATGTCCTTGTCTACCCACCCTACAGTCATATGTCCTTGCCTAGCCACCCTACAGTCATGTGTCCTTGTCTATCCACCCTTCAGTCATATGTCCTTGTCTACCCACATTGCAGTCATGTGTCCTTGCCTAGCCACCCTAAAGTCATATGTCCTTGTCTACCCACCCTTCAGTCATATGTCCTTGTCTACCCACACTACAGTCATATGTCCTTGTCTACCCACCCTACAGTCATATGTCCTTGTCTACCCACCCTGCAATCATATGTCCTTGTCTACCCACCCTACAGTCATATGTCCTTGTCTACCCACCCTACAGTCATATGTCCTTGTCTACACACACTACAGTCATATGTCCTTGTCTACCCACCCTACAATCATATGTCCTTGTCTACCCACCCTACAGTCATGTGTCCTTGTCTAGCCACCCTACAGTCATGTGTCCTTGTCTAGCCACCCTACAGTCATATGTCCTTGTCTACCCAACCTACAGTCATATGTCCTTGCCTACCCACCCTACAGTCATATGTCCTTGTCTACTCACCATACAGTCATATGTCCTTGTCTACCCACCCTACAGTCATATGTCCTTGCCTAGCCACCCTACAGTCATATGTCCTTGTCTAGCCACGCTACAGTCATATGTCCTTGTCTACCCACCCTACAGTCATATGTCCTTGTCTACCCACCCTACAGTCATATGTCCTTGTCTAGCCACCCTACAGTCATATGTCCTTGTCTACCCACCCTACAGTCATGTGTCCTTGTCTAGCCACCCTACAGTCATATGTCCTTGTCTACCCACCCTACAGTCATATGTCCTTGTCTAACCACCCTACAGTCATATGACCTTGTCTACCCACCCTACAGTCATATGTCCTTGTCTAGCCACCCTACAGTCATATGTCCTAGTCTAGCCACCCTACAGTCATATGTCCGTGTCTACCCACCCTACAGTCATGTGTCCTTGTCTACCCACCCTACAGTCATATGTCCTTGTCTACCCACCCTACAGTCATGTGTCCTTGTCTACCCACCCTACAGTCATATTTCCTTGTCTACACACCCTACAGTCATATGTCCTTGTCTACCCACCCTGCAGTCATATGTCCTTGCCTAGCCACCCTACAGTCATGTGTCCTTGTCTACCCACCCTACAGTCATGTGTCCTTGTCTAGCCACCCTACAGTCATGTGTCTTTGTCTAGCCACCCTACATTCATATGTCCTTGTCTACCCACCCTACAGTCATATGTCCTTGTCTAACAACCCTACAGTCATATGTCCTTGCCTAGCCACCCTACAGTCATATGTCTTTGTCTAGCCACCCTACAGTCATATGTCTTTGTCTACCCACCCTACAGTCATATGTCCTTGTCTACCCACCCTACAGTCATATGTCTTTGTCTACCCACCCTACAGTCATATGTCCTTGTCTACCCACCCTACAGTCATATGTCCTTGTCTACCCACCCTACAGTCATGTGTCCTTGTCTACCCACCCTACAGTCATGTGTCCTTGTCTAGCCACCCTACAGTCATATGTCCTTGCCTAGCCACCCTACAATCATATGTTCTTGTCTAGCCACCCTACAGTCATATGTCCTTGCCTAGCCATCCTACAGTCAAATGTCCTTGTCTAGCCACCCTACAGTCATATGTCCTTGTCTACCCACCCTACAGTCATGTGTCCTTGCCTAGCCACCCTACAGTCATATGTCCTTGTCTAGGCACCCTACAGTCATATGTCCTTGTCTAGCCACCCTACAGTCATATGTCCTTGTCTAGCCACCCTACAGTCATATGTCCTTGTCTAGCCACCCTACAGTCATATGTCCATGTCTACCCACCCTACAGTCATATGTCCTTGTCTACCCACCCTACAGTCATGTGTCCTTGTCTACCCACCCTACAGTCATGTGTCCTTGTCTATCCACCCTACAGTCATGTGTCCTTGCCTAGCCACCCTACAGTCATATGTCCTTGTCTAGCCACCCTACAGTCATATGTCCTTGTCTAGCCACCCTACAGTCATGTGTCCTTGTCTAGCCACCCTACAGTCATATGTCCATGTCTACCCACCCTACAGTCATATGTCCTTGTCTACCCACCCTACAGTCATGTGTCCTTGTCTACCCACCCTACAGTCATGTGTCCTTGTCTATCCACCCTACAGTCATATGTCCTTGCCTAGCCACCCTACAGTCATATGTCCTTGCCTAGCCACCCTACAGTCATATGTCCTTGTCTACCCACCGTACAGTCATGTGTCCTTGTCTACCCACCCTACAGTCATATGTCCTTGTCTACCCACCCTACAGTCATATGTCCTTGTCTACCCATCCGAATTGGCATCGAGGCGAATATTTTAAAAATTTACATGGTCTCCCAGTCTTAAATGGGTAACACGAAATGTCTTGGAAAGTAAGGCGGTATGTGTGCCATCGACCATATCACCCCTGGATTGTCCATTGACCTATAAAGATATGGGGTTCGCTCTGTGTCCTTGATGTGCCTAAAGACAAGGCTCCTTGCTTTCTTTGACATTATCTCCATATTCCAGGGCTGTGGATTCGGGTGGGTGACCCTCATTACATGTCTGGCTGACAGGCATTTTTGATAATGCTGCTCAACGTCATACCGTATCTGTTATCAGTTATCAGTTGGGGTATCTTCATTGCACTCAGGACATGTCCATAGGTGCTCAGATCCTGCCCCCAGCATATGCATCAGCGTCCGGTGGCTAATAGTGCCAGTTTTGTTTTGGTTGGCGAGGCGCTTTGTTTTCCCGATGTACCTCTCGCGTCTGGCCGTGCCGATTCTAACGGAGTGTATCAATTCGTTTGGTAACACCCATCTAAGGAATGCACAAAACTGTCAAGATATGTCTCTTGTTGTCTTCCCCTATCTCTCTTTTCAAGGATGCATGTTAAATCTGGCTAATGAATGTTGCGTTAACGGCAAGCTTTACTCAGCCAACTGTAGTGTGCCATAATTTATCGTTACATGAATATTTATGTTTGTCTCAAATAATTCTATGTACACTGAGTGTTGACTTCATTTGATGATCACAATTAAAGTATTCGCTTCTCATTTCCTTATCCAATCTTTATCACGCCGTGTCTTTTATTGTCTTCACTTCATGAATGACAATGGTATAACTTATTTTCCCACCCAACTCTTTCAATGTCTTGTGCTGAAGTAATTGACACCCCTAAATATCCTTTGCTTGCTTCGACGATGGTGTGGGTTCAGATCCTAACAGTGGAGTGATTATTTTTCCTTACCACTACGGCTCTGGGGTCGATACACACTCATCAAATGAATGATCGGCGATCATCACTGTCATGACGCTTGTGGGACCAGGTGGAGAAGGCGGAGGAACAGATTGAGAGCCTCTATGTGGAAAGAATGAGATTGCGGGGGATCGGCTGGGGTTCTGGAAGAATCTCAAAACTGAGAGGGAAGACCAGGAGAACTTTTAATCAGATAGCGGTGGGAACGGTTAGTAGTATGACTCTTCGCTGCCTGTTGAACGAGGGCACGGAACACGTATGGGAATGTCCTGAGTGCAGTGATGTCGGTTCTTAACTCAACTCAACTCAACTCATGACTGTCCAGTCTTCTGTTATCTCATGAGTCGATGGATTGTTATATGTTTATATTAATTGCCTGTACTGAGCTATGTAAGCAGTCTACATACACCTGTCTCTATCCTCCATTACCTCTCTTGTACAGTATATTACCACATAATGATAACTGCTCCGCCCCAGGTCTTTTGTGGGTATGTCATATCAATTTACAACGAGGATACGATAATGTCGGTTCCGTGGCGAGGTGTTACACATTTAAATCGTAATTCCGCATACCACGTTCGAAACACGGCTGCGGGCGATCTGGAAGCAGACCTCAATGCGTTGGTTTCCAAAAAAGATGGCATGAGCGGTATAAGTGCCGTTTGTTCAGAAAGCATTGACAAACTAATTCATTCATTCAGTAGCATGTCCTTTGCAGAACGCCGCTCCCATAACAACCATCCAGAAAACTTTTCGGTCATAATCAAGATGTCCAGCGTCCGATACAACCATCTGAAATCATCTGTCACATCCTGCACCCATCTTCTCTTTGACGTTAATATTTTTCTCTTCTTGAGCATATACCCCTCCATGATTGTTCTCTCCCTTTCATGACATTTCAAGAGGACAACATATTTCAATTTATGTTTATGGTTGTTTCGGGATTTGAAATTTAAATATTGAGCGCAACCCACTACTGGCAACGCCGATCGCATTCTGGTATGAACCTAAAGCCTATCCACGTCTATATGGAAGCACTATACTCGAGTTTCGCCCTCGTTTGAGCTCGTCAGTAGTGCATATCCCTGACCGGATCCGGAAACAGTCCCGGATCACGCGTGTGAAGCGTGATTTTTCAAATCCCGAAACAACCACATAATCAATTGATTATTGCTCACTGGATTTAGGAGGCATGGTGTTCCTTGTCATTGAGAAGTCCTGATCGTTCGGGTTCCATCGATTGAAGGACGTCGGTCGCGGCGATTGGGCAATCTTGAGCATAGCATACGATGGGTAGCGTTGTGATGTTCTGTTGTGAAAATTTGGTGTGTCCAGTGTGTGCCGCGTGGTTACACACCCGCTTCACACGCGTGATCCGGGACTGTTTCCGGATCCGGTCAGGGATATGCACTACTGACGAGCTCAAACGAGGGCGAAACTCGAGTATAGTGCTTCCATATTGACGTGGATAGGCCTTAGGTTCATACCAGAATGCGATCGGCGTTGCCAGTAGTGGGTTGTGCTCAATATTTATATTTCAATTTCTTTGTTTTATCGTTTTAAGTAGCTAACCTTCTTCAGTATTCAGTTCTTGTCGTGTAGATGAATTTGTTATTTTCTATGTCCAAGATGTTTTTAGAACCCGTATATAACATGTATATTCAAAGGCAATTATGCGCTGTTCAGCTTGTTTAGTAAGTGTCCAGGTCTCACAGGCAAATGTTGCAAAGGGAAAGATGCGTACTCTTAAACATCTAATTTGTGTCGTTCTATCTGCCCCACGTAGCAATTTATTTAGTTGTTTTGGGTTATGAAGAGTGTCAGGGTCTTAAACTTGGCTCGCTCACCTAACAGTGTGAGACAGTACAAATACAACGTGATTTGACGTAAGACTCAACGACACACCGTTCAATGGATTTATTCACATATTAAATACGGAACGATGTTCACAACAATATATATACTGGATGTTTCAATACACTTACACAATACAGCTCACAACGTCTCACTCTCAAGATGTCCAGACACTCGACTTTCAGCACAGATACCACACAACGCCTTTCTCTCTTCACACGTCTGTCCGAGTCGAAGTCCCCAAGCTGTCTGCCGCTAAGTCGCAACTCGCCTCCCACCTCAGGTGGCGTCACGAGGCATGCGTGCGTTTAGCGTCGTCCTTGCTTGACCGCTGGTCGCTTGTCAGCCAGCAGTCTTGCAGGCCGGTAACCACTATTCGCCTGGCGGCGTAACGAAGTTACTGCGTCCCTTCTGGGAGCTAAGTCGCCTGGCGGGCGTAACGATGTCACTGCATCTCTGTCTCCTTTCTGGACTCTGACACGCTCCCCCGGCAACTTCATGAAAGATGTCATCTTTCATGTCTCATATATATATACATAATGGGTTAATATTTAAACCTTGTCAGAGTCTACCCTTTTGTTGTTATATACACATACAAATAAATACACATATGCCATAGAAATATATAAGAAATGTAAGTTGCATTCAACGACATGTGGTGTTCAACCTTTAACACTTGTCAGGTTTCATCCTCTTGATGGCTGATTACCTCAATTGCATTAGTGACCCAGTCAGATCAGTAGTACCAGCTTCACGCATCTACCTCGCAGCAATTTAAAAAAAAAGTAATAATATGGTTCTTGAAACAAAAACCATCTAGCTAGACTGAAATACGACTTTTATAAGTCGTATAAAACGCTCAAACCCTGCCCTTATTTGGTCAGGAGCTCTCGTGTTGGTCTGCAATGTCGGCACCCTCTGCCATGCCCATTAGATGTCTACCTGTAGTGTTGACAATCTGGCAACAGCATGCCTATTTATACGCAACACATTACTGAATACATTTCAAATTATGGCCCTTTGTGTAAGGATGTAATAACAAATAAATGAAAGGGAAATAATTTTAACATTCATGAAATACAATAATTTACAATAATTCTTTTATTTCTTAGCGTCATCGCTTGACGTTTCTTCATATTAACGAGAAAAAGTCGGTAATATGAATACATAAATCAAGATATGATTCTAAGATTACACTACATAAATAAATAAACACACAATTCGTGTATTTCATTTTATAGATTCCTAAACATTTTAGAATCGTCATAGATATATGAACTTTTATTTGTCGTCTGCTAATTTTACTCTCAATTCCTAACTAATCCGGAAGTACACACGAACATTAAATCAGCTGGTGTAGAAGCTTGCAGAACACACTTGTTCCGGTTTGATGTAGTTACGGAAAGTACCTTTCTCACAGTTCATGTGTTGGATGTTTCACAAAACCTTCTGGATTACGATTGACTGTTCATGTGTTGGATGTTTCACTACCGAACATTATGGATTTCGGTTAACTGCAATGGAGTAGCTGTCACTGTTCAGTTTACACGTTCGCACACGTCATTAAAATATCCCTGGAATTATCCACACGCAGATGTCACTGTCAAATTGGATAGTTCGCTTAAGGTAAGTTCTTTGAGCGAATGTGACACTGTTGTTGTTGGTAATATATACAATTAATAAAGTTCGCTTTCTACCACACACTACACAATTATACAGGACAATCACTACATGAATTAGTAAAATAAGAACACTATTTATAATGGGGGTAACCCCTATCACATCACATTATAGACATTGCACAGCTTTTTGTGAATAGTAAAAAAAATTATTCACTCAATAATGGCTGTGTCGGTCTGAGTGTATTTGCACACACTGCACTCAGACATTGGTGCTTACTGGGTCGGTCGGACAACGGGACAAAAGATCGGCAATTGAATTGGTTCTGCCTGGAATATGTCGAACCTCAAAGCTATAATCTTGAAGCTTTAGAGACCAGCGTGCTACCATATGATTTGAGGGTACTCCTGAATTTATAAAACGCAACGGGCTGCTGTCAGACTCCACGATGAAGTGCCGTCCTAGAAGAAATCTGGACAATTTGGTTATACCCACCACTAAAGCTAGGGCTTCCAACTGAGGAATGGACCAAGCCCGTTCTCTGGCTTTTAGTTTTCTGGATACGAAGTACACCGGGTGTAGTATGTTATTGTACTCTTGTAACAAGACTGCTCCAATCGCCACGGAGCTAGCATCTGTACGCAATCTGAAAGGTAAACGGAGATTGGGCAATTTCAGGATAAGATTGTTTACGCTATTATCAGAAAAACACGCAAGTACTTTATTAAATGCAATTTTTAGGCATTCATTGTGTACAATTTTCTCCGGTTTATCTTTTGTTAGTAAATTAGTAAACACTTCGGTCAGTTCGGAAAACTCAGGAATGAACTGCCGGTAGTAATTTATCAATCCCAAAAGACTTCTGACTTGTTTCTTAGTAGTCGGAAGTGATAGTTTTAGTATTTTGGACACAATTTTATCGTCTGTCATGACAAAGCCATTGGATATTTTGTACCCCAAGAAAGTTATTTCCTGGTAGGCTATGTCTACTTTCGCAGGCTTTACAGTCAGTCCGTGCTGTCTAATACGTTCAAATGTCTGTCCTAACGTCTTAATGTGCTCTGTCATCGTCTCTGTGTGAACACAGATGTCGTCGATATAGCAAATTATGTTAGGAATGTCTACAAGAAGAAGTCGTGTCATACGAACGAAGGTGGCAGGGGCATTAACAAGCCCAAATGGAAGTTTGCACCATTCGTACAGTCCCCACGGTGTGGCAAATGCTGTCAGATGTCTGCTCTGTTCGTCTACTTCTATCTGATAATATCCTTTAGTCATGTCTAACGTCGTAAAGAACCTAGCGTCTGTCAGTTCTGTCAGAAGATCGTCAGTGTTTGCCATTGGCTCCAAATCTAGAACAGTAATTTTATTTAGCTTCCTATAGTCGATGCACAGTCTTATTGTATTGTCCTTTTTCCGTATTATCACCATTGGCGATGAGAAGTCTGACTGGGATCGTCTTATGATGTTGTTTTTCTCTAAGTTGATTATTTCTTGGTGCAAATGTTCTTTGTAGTGTAATGGGAATGGTGTATGGTCTGCATTTTATGGGTGTGTTTGATGTGAGTGTGATGTGATGCTTTACTAATTCTGTTTGTCCTGGGTTGTTGGAAAAGATGGTGTTGTACTGCTGTATAAGCTGTTTGCAACTGTTTGTCTCTGCTTGAGTTAACTTTGGATTGATTTTGATATCCTTCAAGCAGCTTGTCGTGTCTAATGTAGGTGTTGGAATCTCGTCACTAGCATCGTCATCTTCGTGATCTATTATCACTGTACACGCTGTCGTATCGTCTTGTTCGTTGTCTCTGTTGTGGTATGGTCTTAGCATATTTATGTGATATATTTTGTGTTTGTCTTTTATTAGGATTTCGTAGTCTACAGGTGAAATCTGTCTCGTCACTTTAAAAGGTCCCTGCCAAGAATCAGTCAGTAAATGTCTGTCACTAGGTAGTAGAAGAAGAACGTCCTGTCCAGGTGTCAAAGTTATCGTCCTGTTACCTTTGTCAGCATACTGTCTATAAGTAGCACCAGATAGTTTTAGTGCATTCTTTGCAATAATACATGATTTGATGATTCTTTCACGCAATGATGTAACATATACGTATGATGATATGGGTTTAAGTACTGGAGTAGAGTCAGTTAACATTTGGTGATAAATGGTCAATGGGCCACGTGGTTTGGCACCATAGATAAGTTCAAAAGGAGAGAAACCGGTACTCGAATGTGGTACCTCGCGATAAGCAAAAAGAATAGCTGGTAGATATATATCCCAGTTATTGGGGTGCTCTTGCGTTACTTTTGCAAGCATGTGCTTTAGATCCCCGTTAAATTTTTCTATTACTCCGCTACTGTGAGGATGGTACGGGGAATTGAAACATTGCTTCACTCCCAACATTTTGGTGAAAGCCTGAGTAGATGCGGCAATAAACTGAGTGCCCCTATCAGATTGGATAGTATCTGGAAAACCTATCCTAGAAAAAATATGGAAGAAAACTTCCATTATGTCATTGGCAGTTATGTTCTTTAGCGGAATAGCTTCTGGCCAGCGACTACATTGATCAATGACAGTTAGAATATATTTATTCCCTCTAGTTGTTGTATGATTGAGAGGGCCCACTATGTCAACAGATAGTTTTTCAAAAGGTCGACTGGCTAAGTCAGTGACTTGTAACTTTGCCTGTGGGTGTTTACCTTTTTTTACCAGTTTCTGGCAGGTGTCACAACTTCTGCAATATTCTTTAATGTCATTGCAAAATTTGGGCCAATGAAACTGTGTCAATAATCTAGATCTGGTCTTAACGTATGCCATATGCCCTGCAAGAGGTATATCGTGGGCAAGATGTAAGGCTTGCTTGCGATAATTTGTTGGCAAAACAGTTTGCTCTGTGGTGTTGTCACCTTTGGTATAATACCTGGTGAGTATATCATTTTTCACAGCAAAATGCCATTTTGCATTCTTGGTTACCTTTGGCTTTTGGCCGATCAGATTAAAGTATTTTGACAATGAAGGATCAGCTTTTTGCGCTGTTACAAATGTTTCCTTCATAGTGTTAGTAGGTAGTGTTACTGGGCTAAGTAATTGTATAGCCTCAGTTTGATTACTTTCATCTTGCACTCTAGCAGTAGCTCTAGTTACTGCGTTCACACATTCAATGATATCAGATGATGATGGAACAATGTTATCAATGATGTCATGAGAACTTAGTGCTACATTAGCTACCATACAATCAATAGGTGGTGTGACATTTTCAATGATGACATTTGATGGTGATGTTATGTTATCATCAATACACAGAGATGTTATGTCATGAGGTTTATCATTCACCTCAGGTAAATTTCCAATAATTACATCACACACTGGGTTTGTTAATGCAGCGCACTTTACTTTCCCAGTGAGGAAAGGTGTTTCAATATATGCCCATGCTAATGGGTATTTCTCAATATTGCCTGAGAATGTTCTGCATGTTACGTGCCTGCCTGTATAGTCTGTAGGCATTATGAATGTTCTTTTCAGACCAATGAGTGAACTGCCTGTATCACGAAGGACTGTAGCAGACTTGCCATTCACATATCCGTGATGGATGTTTATTCTGCCTTTTGAATCTACTACCAAATTAGCTTCTTCATTGGCAATAGGGATGGCGTGACCGCATGTTAAAATACCATCTTCATAAAAGGTGTTACAAACAGAGCATTTGTTTGCGCTAAATATGTCAAAAGCCTGTGCTGAGTTCACAGGATGTTTCTCTGGCTCTTCTTCATCAGACGACGAACTATCAAACAAGGCGGCATTTGCTTTGTTGGTCATATGCCTGCCCTTACAATCTTTCCGATGGTGTCCGTACGCCTTACAGAGGAAACATTTACGCAAACTTTTGAAGGATTTACGCTCCTTATCTTGTCTGTTTACCATGTTTAGTAGGTAGGTATGATATCCTGGGTTTTTATCACACATCTCACCCTGATGATGAGAATATTTACAATAATTGCAATGGTTAAACTTCTCAGAAGTAGGCCTATGAGGTTTCTGCCTACTATAGGGTTTGTCATAGTTAGCCGCTGCTACAAAGTTAATGTCAGTAGCTTCAGTGGCAAAGCAATGTTTGTTGGCTGTGTAGTACGCCGAACCACGTCTTTCAATCTCATCCACACTAGTGCATTCATTCTCTAACAAAAATTTAGAAAATGCTGAAGGAATCGATGATACAATTTTGTCTCTAATGATTAGATCTTCTAATCTCTGATAATTTTTGTCAATTTTAGCTGCTGAAGTCCATTTGGTGAATATATCTCGGACTAAGCAGAGGTAATCAGAGAACGTTTGAGTCGGTTTTGGGCTCAACTTACTGAATTGTTCTCTGTAACCTGCCTCATCTAACATAAAATGTGCCATAATCTTAGATTTCAGATAATGGTAATCTTTTCTGAGGTCTTTGGGGATGGTTTCAATGACTTTAAGAGGTTCCCCTGACAAACTCCTCATGTACACAATATTCCATTCAGACAGTGGAACTTGATAATGTTCCATTAAAGTTTCAAAATTTTGGGTAAAGGCTGCGATGCAGTCACCCGAGGTATAATTACGTACAATACCTTGATATTTCTTGTACTGGTTTTCTTTCTCCAGACTCTCAGATTTCTTAGACACTTTGTTAATGGCAGTCTCAGTGTCAAGTTGTTTCATCTTCAACTGTAACTCCAGTTCTTCTCTCGTACTCTGAGCTGCTATTTCCGCTTTCTTTAGGTCTGTTTCTTTTTCGATCTCAGCCTGCTTTAAGGCTGTTTCTGCCTTCTTAAGTTCACTATCTAATTCGGCTTGCTTTGTCTTAGCAGCCAGTTCTGCTTCTGCTTGCTTGGCAGCTCGTTCTGCTGCCCTTTCATCGCGTTCTGCTGCTTTCTCCTGTACTAGTAGGTATTCAGAGTATTACTTCTCACTCCACTGTGTTAATTCATCACCATGTAACTGTAATTTTATCCCCATATCAATGAAATCAAATAATGAAGACATGATGAAAAAATGTCAATGGAATACCAGCCACACAAAATTTGTTATAAGTGGTTAGTAACGAACAATTTACAATTGATTTCTATTGACGATGCGTGCCTAAAATTGCATCCTTAAAGTATGTGAAAAGAAAAAAAATATACTCAAGTGCCCTGGATGCGGTGAAGATTGGTTGGAAATCGGGCTAGGAACTGTAGGGTCGTTACTTCAAAACCACGAATGACCTCTACGGCAAGGTTTCGGATGGTACGGAAAAACCTGCTTTGTTTTTGGAGAGAAATAAATTAGCGTCTATTTGTTGGTGTGTGCCTGCTTGTCACTAAGTATTGATTAGGTTTGTATGGCGTTGAGTGTAGTTGTAGGTCGTAAGTTTGTCTGTCAACAATTTTTTTTCAAAACAAGTTACTTTCTTTCCAAACACTTTTCGCGTTCCACAACTCAATGCACAAAGACAATCTACACTTATGTTAACACGTTACAACATTGATGACACATCACTTACATCAAGATAACATTCAGTAAGGACATAGACATCAAGTTTACAAGATGGCGACAAGGTCAAAATGGCGACAAGATCACAATGTCGACAAGGTCAAAACGGTGACAAGTTTCACAAATCACAAATGTTTTACACGGTTACAAAATCAAACAATATGTATGCATTGTACGTTTACAAATAGTCTTACACATGTTTAAACAATGTAGTTAATAATGAAAATGAGCCTTCCACGATCACATTTACATGTACTATAAAGTTTGACAAAAATTTCACGTTTACAAACTCTAGTTTCAAATCGTTAATCATTTAAACACGTTCATATCAAAGCCGGACGAATGCCACCACGTCCACACATGTCAGGGTCTTAAACTTGGCTCGCTCACCTAACAGTGTGAGACAGTACAAATACAACGTGATTTGACGTAAGACTCAACGACACACCGTTCAATGGATTTATTCACATATTAAATACGGAACGATGTTCACAACAATATATATACTGGATGTTTCAATACACTTACACAATACAGCTCACAACGTCTCACTCTCAAGATGTCCAGACACTCGACTTTCAGCACAGATACCACACAACGCCTTTCTCTCTTCACACGTCTGTCCGAGTCGAAGTCCCCAAGCTGTCTGCCGCTAAGTCGCAACTCGCCTCCCACCTCAGGTGGCGTCACGAGGCATGCGTGCGTTTAGCGTCGTCCTTGCTTGACCGCTGGTCGCTTGTCAGCCAGCAGTCTTGCAGGCCGGTAACCACTATTCGCCTGGCGGCGTAACGAAGTTACTGCGTCCCTACTGGGAGCTAAGTCGCCTGGCGGGCGTAACGATGTCACTGCATCTCTGTCTCCTTTCTGGACTCTGACAAAGAGCAATAGATCTTTTAATAGCAATCCATCTTTTAATTTTCTTCATTGTGTCACCATTGTTGGTAATTAATGAACCAAGATATTCGATATTTTCCACCATCTCCAATTTTTCCGCATTAACGTATATTTCTTTCTCCGCATTAGTTTTATCGGTGTCCATTATCTTTGTTTTTGCTATGTTAAGATATAAGTTGTTATTGTCACTATTCTTTTGGGTTGAGGTTATGAGTTTTTCTTTTCCGTTCTGTGATGTGGATAGTATATTCTACCATAAGCATATCGAATCTCTGGTATTTCAAGATAACCGATATTTAGGGCATCATACTGCTCCTTGGTGATACATTTCTCATTATATTTTCTGCGTACAGGTTGAGTATATGATTAGTATGTGAGTATATGATCTCTTGTTCCTCTTCTCTGTCTAAATTAAGCTTGAACTACGTTAATCTCTTCTATTTTCTTACGAAGTCTTCCCATAATGATTTTAGTAGAATTTTGCTCGCATGACTGAATAGGGCAACAGTTCTATAGTTGGTGTGTAATTTCAGTTTGTCCTTTTATTTGGTATTGGAATGAAGACAGTTCTCTTTCAGTTTTTTGGCTGTACCATATTTCCGTATTTTTTTTACATAATGTGTGATGCATTTATATGCTTTCTTCTCCTCCCGCTTGTATTAGTTCCGCTGGTATCTCATCACATACTGGAGATTTACCATTCTTCAAGTTCTTTATTGCCCATACAATTTCATCTAATGAGAGCTCAGATTCTGTCTATGCTGTCTTTGGTTCATGTATCACATTCATATCCTCACATGCATTCATATCATACATTCCACTGCGGTATTCCTGCCATCTTTCTAGATTTTTTTCTAAATACTGTTATGGTATTTCCCAACTTGTCACAGATAACATTAATTGAGGGAGTGCATTTCTTGTCAATAACTTCATTTCTTTGAAAATGTCGTAATATCTTCCATTCTTATTATGTTGCTCTATTCTAGTACAATAATCTTGTATGGCTGCGTGGTCTCGAGGTATGGTGTCCGCCTCGAGTTCTGGAGGTCCCGGGTTCAGGCCCCGGTGAGGACCAGGATTTATTTAAAAAATCCACCGGGATTTCCAGTAATTTCCCCTGGTCCCTGGGTAGTGAGATCGGACGCCCGTGTGTATTGTTGCGCACATAAAAAATCCCTTGGCAGTTGGAAATCGAAAAAGAGTAGCCTAACGGCGCTGCCCGGGCAAAATTTCGAGTTAAAAATCTACCCAAGTATTTCAGGATCCTCGGCGGTGCTACGGAGTTCGTGCACTGAGCTGAGTTTCTCCAGACTCAGGTTTTAGTTAGGAGGAGAACGGAGCACTTATGGGCTGCTCCCGTGTGCCGTGATGTTGATCCTTAAACTAAACAAACTAAACATATTGGTTTTTATCCTTTCCCGTGGTCTTTCTCATTTTTGGTGTTAAAAGATGTATACTTCATTGTGCTTTTTTCCGGTTTCTCCTCCTTTCTGTTTCAGTTCCATTCGTTGGTTTGTTAATTTTAACCTATCTGATTTAATCCATGGATAATGCTGCTTATTTTTGGTCGGAATTAATCTTTGGGTGCAGTAATCAAGATATCTCTAACTTGTGATGCCAATTCCATCATCATGTGCCATGCCGGTAAGCATGGGCGGTCATGACTCGCCATTTCACTCGATCACCAGCGTCGTGGAACAGCTCAGTCTTATTGTCTCAACCATGCCATGTGGCCAAGCCATCCAGGTATTTACGTCTCGGTCTTCCCCTTGGTCTGTTCCCTTCGATCTTGCCAGTTGTCACCAAGTTCTCCAATTCATTTCTTCTCATAACATGTCCAACAAATTGTTGACTGCCTATGTCTAATTTCTCTAATCAATTTACGATTTTCATTTGTTTCCTGTAGTACTTGGTCATTTGTTTTTCTGTCTGTCCATGGTATTCTTTGCATTCTCCTCAGAAACCACTTTCCTACAGCCATCAGATGTTTTTCAGCTTGACTGCTCATTGTCTAAGTTTCACATTCATACAAAAGTACAGGCTCTATGTAGCACCTCAACACTCTTTTTCTCGTTTCAATTGACATCTTTTTATTGGTCAGTATGTTTTTCATCTTGCTAAAGCAGTGGATTTCAACCTCTTTTGGCCCGTGCCTCCCTTCACCATATTTTCAGAACGCCATTCTTTCGTATTTCCTAAATAAAAATTTGGCCCGTGCCCCCTTCAACATATTTTCAGAACGTCATCCCCCCCCCCCCCCTTTTTGTTTCGTATTTCCTACTTAAAAATCCTCCCCTCCCGCCCCTTCTCAGTATACGTAATAATGGAAGCACATACTAAAACAAGTCTAGACGTCCACATAAAACGTGATTTGTGGGTCTACTTACTCTATAAAATGAATTTTAGAATTGTGAGACTTACAGACCTGTCAACAACCTAGTTTGACAGGCATTACATGGACCCTTCTTTTGTACCTAACGAGAACTCGCAGTCGTACAAAAGGATGTTAAATCGTTTATTCATGGCCTAGCCTTCACGGCAGCTCCATTAACATTGAGCCACAAGTGATACACACATCATGGAATATAAAGTACATTGGCATTTACAGTACTAGTATGATACTAAATCAAACTAAGTCGTCTATCTATCCAACGTCTGCTAAAAAACCACTGCCGGCTCTATAGCGATGTGCACTACACAAAGTCCAGTCCCTGTATGCCTAAGCTTCGTGGCGTATTTCGCCACGAGCGGGTGCCTGTTCATGGGTCAGCAGGTTTTGCGTGCTGGGCATCTCAGCACGCATGAAGTGGCCTGCTCATTAATTCCTCTCATCGAGTCCCCATTGTTTAGCGGACACTTCTCGTGCCAGTTGTGGTCTCTACTCTATTCTGGGTAACCTCTGGTCAGTAGTACCCAGTTCCCTTATTGACACTTGCGTGTCCAGTTGGAGAACTGTTTCATGGTTCTCTCCCTCACGACTATCCCTTCCATTCCCCTACTCCCTGGGTAGGGATGTCCCGTACCTTTGACTCCCCTCTTCCTCGGGTAGGGATGCTATCTCTATCCTGTCTTAGGCTTATCCCTGACTTCTATTCTTATCTATCTATCTGTACCTCTAAGTCAGTCTTTGACAAGAACCGTACAGTATGAAGGGTAAAACAAGATCAAGTAATCGCTTCTTGTATTAACGCGATCTCGAAATAATCTTCAATCACCCCTGGAAACCCTAAAATTCCCCCCTGGGTGTGGGTGAGGATTCCCCATCGGTTGAGAACCACTGTGCTAAAGGCTACTTTCGCCATGGCGATTCTTGTTCTAATCTTTTCAAGGCATCTCCCATCAGATGTTATAACTGTTCCGAGATAATTGCACCGATTCACTTGTTGAAGAATATTCTCACTTACGTGAATATTACATTGTGGTATTTCTTTCTTCATAGTGACGACCATAATCTGTGTCTTTTTGCAATTTAATTCTAATCCTCATTGTTCACTGTGTGCAACAACCGCGTCTACTAATTGTTGCAGACCCTGCGCATTGTCTGCAATCAGTACTGTATCATCTGCATATCTAATGTTATTGACGTTTCGTCCTCCAATGATGATTCCATTTATCTCTTCTACATTTCTGAAAATAGTTTCACTGTATAGGGAAAATAGATATGCCAGTTCATGAGGTGTAAATTCTTCCAGTATAGACATTAAGACTCCAAAACGATTCTTCACTTGTACGTTATATGCATCTCGTATTTTTGTGAGATCAGAACGTAGTTGCCTTGGTACTCGGGTAAGGTTTTTGAGTTTTTCTTTTACATCTGCTTCTAATAACTGACGATCTGTATCACAGTCTACAATGGCACACTTTTTTTTCCGCATATCCTTTACAGGACATCGCTATCAACACCAGCATTTTACCGCTGTTGTTGATTTCTTGGCAAGATTACGCTAAGTAGTTTGCCATTGTTTCTGAGCGGCCGGCTCACTTATCCCGTAAGTCACCAACACGGCGAGAACCGCTACCAATTCTCACGCGCGGCGAGACCCTACGTGAATAAACTGGATTACGGAGAAAATCGTTTAACACCTCGGCCAGGGAGACAGGCCGCACTGGCAAACTAATGAATGTAAAATTTACCCAGAAATAACAAACAACCGAAAATGCTGAAGTTGACTGCTACGTCCTGTAAAGGATATGTAACTAGCTAACATGCTCCTCTTTAGAATGTTCTAGTTTTGGAAAGAAAGGCGGAGAAAAATGAATCAGCACCTTAATTACGTGATAGCCTAGTATATTTGAAGGCCTAGCATATCACTTACCTATAGTCGTAACTGCCGACTTCGTGGCTTAGAGGTTATCACTTTTCTCCGTAATCTCGTATACTCCGTCGGTTACGTGATGACGGTGAGAATCAGCAGTGGTACAAATCGCATCGGCAACTTACGGGGTATGTGAGCCGGCCGCTCAGAAAGCAATGGCAAACTACTGAGCGTAATCTTACCAAGAGATCAACATACAGCTGAAAGATGCTGGTGTTGACAGCGATGTCCTGTAAAGGATGTGCAAAAAAAAAAATCGTCGCAGCTGTCATGAATGTGAAATATGAAAGGTGACGTATTTACGCAGAAGTACTAGAATGTTCTACAACATACTGTGTCACGTTGTTCGGAAATAAATTCACATGCTCTGGTACCATGTTATATACACGATTAAAAGAACGTCTCAAAGAACGAGTCGCAGAAAGAATACCTCAAATAACGCATCAAAGAGCAGGTCGCAGAAACATTGTCTCAAATAACGCCTCAAAAAATGTGTCGCAGATAGAACGCCTCAAAGAATCTCATGTCATCTCATGTCATCTCATCTCATCATGTTTCTCTTGTACCTTGCGATGTCGAGGTGAAGTATAAACAGCGGGAGAGTGCCAGCTTATGGACTTCATGTATCGATATTACGATGGACTCTGTTATTCCCTCCGTCCAACGTTTACGTGGTCGGCCTCTTCCTCTGTTTCCATCTGGTCTGTACATCATTGCTTGTTGTGGTATACTGTTAGACGGTAACCTACTTGCATGGCCAATTCGACTTGCTGCTTTCTAATAAAATCTAGTGCTGCTATAACCCCACTTTAGTCCTGATTTCTTCATTTCTGATCTTATCTCTTCTTGATACGTTGAGTATTCTTCTCAGGAATCTCATTTCTGTTGTTGTGATTTTTCTTTTCTCTTTTTCTGTCATTGTCCAGGTTTGGCATTGGTAGCATAGAGTTGGTAGGAAGATTGTGTTGTAAAGTGCTTTCTTAGTAGTTATTGATACATGTTTGTTCTTTAGTATTGGAGCCATTTGTCCAATGAGTTGGTTTGCCTTATTGCATCTATTTTCAATCTCGTCTTCTGATCTGCCATTTGATGATATTATACTTCCTAGGTACTTGAAACTCTTTACTTGTTTCAAGGGATGTTCGTTTAGGTGAATTGTTGTTGTTTTTTCTTCTTTAGTTATAGTCATTACCTCTGTTTTGCTTGTGCTAATTTTCATGTTATGTTCCCTACACATTTCGTTTAGACTATTCATGTGGTCTTGTAATTCAGCTTCTGATTTTGCTATTAGTGCTTGGTCGTCCGCAAACAGGAGTTCTCTAATGGTTAGATTTGCAGATGGTTCTTCTTCTGTGTTCTTGTCATGCGGTATTCTTGCGGTCTCTGTTTGCCTGGTTTCTTTACATATGTTGTCTATATATGTTATGAACAAGAGAGGGGACAGGACACAACCTTGTCGTACTCCAGATCTTATGGTGAAGGGTTCTGAGTGTCCTCCAGTTGCTCTCACTATGCATTCACTGTTGTTGTATAAGCTTCTACATAGGTTTGTTAGATGTTTACTCACTCCATATTGTTTAAGGATTTCCCACAGCTTGTTTCTATCTACTCTATCAAATGCATTTTCTTGGTCGACAAAGGCTAAGTAGAGTGTTTCATTGAATTCGATTGATTTTTCTATACGTTGTCTGAGAGCAAAGATAGCGTCTGTGAATCCTAAGTTTTTCCTAAATCCAAGCTGTGTTTCGCTTAGCTGGGTGGTAATCTCTTCTCAAGAATGTTGCAAAATATTTTCCCAGTATGACTCAACAGTGAAATGCCTCTGTATTGTGTGCAGTCTTTTTTGCTGCCTTTGTTTTTCCAAATTGGGATAATTATGGCGTTTCCCCAGTCCCGTGGTGTCTGTTGTTCTATCCAAACATGGTTGAATAGTCTATGTAGCCTAGCTGTTCCTACGTCTCTTGCTGCTTTAATTAGTTCATTTGGTATTTCATCTTGTCCCGGTGATTTGTTCTTTGGGGCTAATCTGATGGCTTCTATAATTTCTTCTTTTAGTATGTCTGGTTCTAGTTCTTCGGTGGCATCTGTGTAGGTTTCTTGAATTCCTGTGACATCTGATGGAATGTTGAGAAGTTCTTCGAAATACTGCTTCCATCTTATTAGGATTTGTTTTTGTTCACTTATTGGTTCTCCATTTTTGCTGTTAATTATTTCAGTTAGGTCAAAGGGTTCTCTGCTGGTTCGCATTGCTTGTCGCTATTCTTTATTCTATTTAATCACATTCCTGTTTGCTCTTCAACCACTTTTTATATTTTTCCTTTTTGTCTTTTACCGCTTTCTTTACTTCTGCGTTCAACCGACTTGTTATTTTCTTTATCCGTGTTTTGAGTTTTTACGTGGTACCACATGTTATTGTTGCAGTGTCTAAAATGCTTGATTTGAATATCTCCCAGTCTTCTTATACTGTTTTTCTTTCTATAGGTAATTTTACAAAGATTTCAATTAGTTCTTTCTCATAATTTTCCCTTACTGCCTCGTCATTAAGGTTGTTTAAGTTTACCGATTCGCATGACATGTATTTTCCTGCTCTTTGTTTTCTTCTGATGATGGTCCTTATTGTGGCAACGACTGCTTCATGATCTGTGTTTATACTTAAATTGGGCACTGCCTTTGCTTCTAATATATTTCTCTTTCCGTTATTTCTTGTTAATATAAAATCAAATTTGCTTTTAGTATCTAGATCGTTCCATTTATACCAGGTGTATACTTGTGAGTCTTTATGTTTACAGAATGTGTTTGTTATATAGAGGTCGTTTGGCTGCATAGCTCTATTAGTCTACTTCCATTATCATTCCTTTCATTATGCTGATCTCCAAATGTTCCCAGATGTTTGTCTATTCCCGCTCTGTTATGTCCTAGTCTTGCATTGAAGTCTCCCATAACTATGATGTTGTCCTGCTTATCTATTTTATTTAGCACGTCAGGGATGTCTTCGTAGAATTCCTCGCATTATTGCTCATTTTTATTTGTATTGCACTGTGCGAATCGGTCTCTGTGGCTAAGGGCTTGCAATCGCGATTTGTGAGCCCGTATACCCGGGTACGAAACACAGCGGTGCTGGTTTTTTCGAAAAAGGTATAGTAGCCGCTCGTTCAGAAAGCAATGGCAAACTACTGAACGTAAAATATGCCCAGGAATCACGAACAGCGAAAATGCTGGGGTTGACTGCTACGTCCTGTGAAGGACATGCAACTTAATTTTTTTTTTAATTTATATTTGTACATATATTGTAATTGTTTGTTCTTTTATTCTCACTGTTATGAATCTTTCTGATATATATTCTATTTCTAGTATTCCTCTTGCTAGCCGTGGAGAGTGAATGATTGAGCGTGAGAGTGAATGAGTGAGCGTGAGAGTGAATGAGTGAGCGTGAGAGTGAATGAGTGAGCGGGAGGGTGAATGATTGAGCGTGAGAGTGAATGAGTGAGCGGGAGAGTGAATGATTGAGCGTGAGAGTGAATGAGTGAGCATGAGAATGAATGAGTGAGCGTAAGAGTGAATGAGTGAGCGTGAGAGTGAATGAGTGAGTGTGACAGTGAATGAGTGAGCGTGAGAGTGAATGAGTGAGCGTGAGAGTGAATGAGTTAGAGTGAATGAGTGAGCGTGAGAGTGAATGAGTGAGCGGGAGAGTGAATGAGTGAGCGTGAGAGTGAATGAGTGAGCGGGAGAGACAGAATTAGTGAGCGTGAGAGTGAATGAGGGAGCGTGAGAGTGAACGAGTGAGCGGGAGAGTGAATGAGTGAGCGGGAGGGTGAATAAGTGAGAGTGTGTGTGTGTGTGTGTGAGTGAATGAGTGAGAGTGAATGAGAAAGTGTGTGTGTGTGTGTGTGTGTGTGTGTGTGTGTGTGTGTGTGTGTGTGTGTGTGTGTGTGTGTGTGTGTGTGTGTGTGTGGCGCTGGCATCACTACTTTTACTTCACATACTTTTTATGTACATATTGTTCTCCATGTTTAGCCTTGTTTATGTTTCATCATCATCATCAAGTGCCGTGCCGGCTGGCGTAGGCGTTCATGGCTCTCCATAGATCTCGGTCTTTGGTTCTCTGGATCAACTCTGCTGCTGATATTCCTCCATGCCACCGTCTCAATCCATCCAGCATCACTTCTCTTGGTCTACCTCTGCCTCTCTTCCCCTCGATCTTTCCAGTTGTTACGATGTTCTCCAATGCCTCTCTTCTCATCACATGACCGAGGAAAGCTGTTTGTCTCTGTCTCATTGTTGTATATAATGTTCTAGTTTCATTAGCCTGTTTCAGGCAGTCAGTCGTTAGTTACTCTGGCAGTCCAAGGAATTCGCAACATTCGTCTCAGGAACCACATCTCTGTTGCTTCTAATTTCTTCTTAATTTGTTCATTTACATTCCAAGATTCACTGCCATACAGCAAAACTGGTTCTACATAGCATTTCAGCACTCTCTTTCTTACATTCAGTGACAGTGACTTATTGCATAAGATACTCTTCATTTTATGAAATGCGGCTTTTGCCTGCCCTATTCTGCTCCTAATCTCTGTTGTACATCTTCCATCTGATGTTATAAATGCCCCTAGGTATCTAAAATTATCAACTTGGTTAAGGATTTTCCCTTCTATTTCTATGTCACATTTTGGTGTCACCATTTTCTTTGATATTACCATTGTTACTGTTTTCTTGATATTCAAGTTGAGTCCTTTCCTTGCACTCTCTGTTACTACAACGTCTAATAATTGTTGTAGGTCTGTTGAATTATCCGCCACCAATACTGTGTCATCTGCATAGCGTATATTATTTATATTATAACCTCCAACTAGTATTCCTGGCATCTCTTTGATCTCTCTCATTATTACTTCGCTATACAGGGAGAAAAGATCTGGTGACAAGACACACCCTTGTCGTACTCCTAGCTTTATCTGTTCGTAACTACCCTCTTTATTTCCCATTTTAATTGCTGCTACTTGGTTCCAGTAAATATTCTTTATTATTCTTAAATCTTTTCCATCAGTGTTGATATCTTCCAACATTTTAATCAGTTCATCATGTTTTACTTTATCAAATGCCTTAGTATAATCTATGAAGCACAAATATATGTCCCTCTGTTTCTCTATTGACCTTTCTATTAGTGTCCGCAATGTATAAATTGCATTGTTTGTGCCCTTTCCTTCCACAAATCCATACTGTTCTTCACTAATTTCCATTTTTATTTTCTTTTTGGTTCTTCTCATTATGATTCTGAGTAGAAGCTTAGTGATATGGTTTATAAGGTTAATTGTACGAAAATCTTCACAATCAATTGCTCCTGGTCTTTTTGGTATAGCTATAAATACAGATTTCAGCATATCACTGGGTAAATATCCACTGCTGTAAATATCATTCAACATTTTGGTTAATATATCTACTCCAAATTCTCCCAATACTTCTAATTCTTCTATTGTGATTTCATCTGGCCCAGCTGTTTTTCCTTTCTTCATACGTTTCATAGCGTCAGCGACTTCTTCTTTCAGAATAGGTGGACCTTCTAAGTTACTATCTTCTGTTAATTCTGCCCTTTCTCCTTCATATAATTCTCTTATATACTCATTCCACCTCTTCATTATAGCATCTTCCTCTAATATTATCTTTCCTGTTTTTGATTTCAAACACCCTGTATTTATTCTTATTTTTTTTCCTGTAAGCTCACTGATTTGTCTGTGCATATTTTTTGTATCTTTAATGGAATTTAATTCAATTTTTTTGCATTGCTCGTTTAACCAACTTTCTTTAGCCTTCCCACATTTATCTTTTATTTCTTTATTTATCTTAGCGTATTCTTGTTTGTCATTTTTATACTGTTTTCTTGTGTCCATCAGGTTTAAGATATCTTCATTCATCCATTTTTTCTTAGCTATTTTGCCTCTCTCTGGTAATACTTCTTTGCTAGTTTGATGAATGGAGTCCCTTAACATTTCCCATTGTTCATCTATACTCTGTATTTTAGTTATTGCATTGTACCTATTTTTCACAGTCACTCTGTATTGTTCTTGCATTTCGTTATCTATTCTTAGAACCTCTTTATTAAGTCTCATGTTCTTAACCATTTTTTTCCCTCTTTTTAATCTTACTTTTATTTGTCCACATAGTGGTACATGATCACTATTACAGTCAGCACCAGGCATTGTCTTTACATTAATTAAAGCATTTCTAAATCTTTTATTAATTAGTATGTAGTCAATTTGGTTGCGTATTTTCTTATCAGGGCTTATCCATGTGTACAGTCGTCTTTTATGGTGTTTAAACCATGTGTTTCCAATTATCATATCATTGATATTTGCCCATTCTATTAGCTTTTCCCCTCTTTCATTTCTTGTACCTAAACCATAATTCCCCACTACATCCTCCATTTTTCCCTTTCCTACTTTTGCATTAAAATCACCAAGTATTATTTTTATTTCTTGTGATCCAATTTGAGCCATCGCCATTTCTATTTCGTCGTAAAAGTGTTGTATTTCTTCATCACTACTGCTTGCTGTTGGTGCATATACTTGTATAATATTTATGTCTATTGGTTTGCCTTTGATTTTTACCATAATAACTCTATCTGAAATACACCAGTATCCATTAATTGACTTGGCTGTTTTTTCATCTAATATTATTCCTACCCCTTTCTCATGTGTCTCCCCTCCAGAATAAATTATTGTGTGATTGTCAGCTATAATTTTGCCCGATCCCTTCCATCTCATCTCACTAACGCCTAGTATATTCATTTTCATGCTATCCATCTCTCTTAGAACATTGGTCAACTTTCCTAGCTCATTTAATGTCCTAACATTCCATGTTCCTACTCTAAATTTATTTATTTTAGTTAAGATTTTGCCATCAGTAGCTGGATGACGGTCTGGTGTCACCTGTGGCTCATGACTGTCCCTACCGGACGAGGATGCCCTAAGACAGCCATTAACGTCCTTCACTAACTTTGATTTATGTTTTGCCATGAAGTCTTGGGAAGATAATGTGGTGGTTTCCCCTTGCCTTCCACATTCACATGGTGGTCTTTTTACCTCTGCTTTTGACAGCCATTTCCGACTGCAAGGACAAGTGAGTGCCCTGCTCTGCTCAGCTGCAGAGTTGTCCACTTATTCCGGTGGATACTGGGTCCCCAGAGCTGTGTTAGCCACACCGTGGTGTGTTTCCATCCTCTACCGCGTGGAGGTGCAGTTGGGATTTTCCCTTCATAAAGTTATGGTCTCTGACCAAAACTCTCCAGTACTTTTAGAGATATGTTTATGTTTATGTTTACAACATTCATTTCACAATGTTTATTTTTCTTCCTATGTAAATGTATAATGTTCTTGATGAATGAAAGACGAGTGATTGGAAGGGCCGAATGTAAGACGGGCCTGCGCGCCCAATTTGTGACCCTAATAAAGTTGATTTGATTTGATTTGGTTCGATGACTATTCTCACACCGTGCTTGCCCTTTCTTGCTGTTATACTCCAGAGCAGACAATGTGTAAATGTTGTGGATCGCCTTGCATCCTTTCCCATTTATTCTAGTGTCCGCTATTCCCATAAGTCTTTTCCATTGTTTCTACAAGCTCTTCTTCTTTACTCAAAGAACGGGTAGTAGTAAGAACGTCAAAAATACCGCCTCAAAGAAAATATCAAAGTACATGTCAAAGTACGTGTCAAGTAACGAATTACAGAACGTGTCAAAAGCATGTCACAGATTGTATCACAGAAAATGAGAGAAAATTATCAAATAACGTGTCAAACAACATGTCAAAGATCGTGTCACAGATTGTTTCAAGAAGGCATCAGTGAACATTCTCTGACACTTACCGGAAACTTTGGCGGTTCTTTATTGTAGCATCTACCGAGATGAACCAGTCAATTTGTGTCTCAAAAAAGTGAAATGAAAAAGTGTATGAAACTATAGACATCCACTTCAACTCACAGCAGTCTGTCGCTAGTAGCACATATTTCACATGGACAACTGATGATAATAATGATACTTTCTGGTATTAATAAACAGTTTATTTAAAGTCAATATAAGTAAGTTTTAAAGTATGTAAAGTTGGCTTTTAAAACACCATGTTGCTAGTCCGATATTTGTAAAACCCCTTGGACACGTGAGAGGTGACAGGGACAATACCCGCCGGTCGATGCTACTTCCGAAGGGTTTATTGCTTCTCATGTTAGACCAGATTTCACAGGGAACCTGGTCAATTTAAAAAGCTATCAAGCTTGCTAGCTGCTTCACCACCGCCCTCCCAAATAAGTGGGATACTAATGGAAACATACACTAGACCAGTGGTTCTCAACCTTTCTTGGCCCGTGCCCCCCTTTACCATATTTTCAGAACGTCATTCTCCCCCTTCCCCCCCCCCCCCCTTTTCGTATTTCCTACCTAAAAATTTGGCCCGTGCCCCCCTTCACCATATTTTCAGAACGTCATTCCCCCCTCTTGTTTTCCTACCTGAAAATCCCAACCGACCCCTACACAGTATACGTAATAATAGAAGTTAAATTTAATAGCACGTAATAAAACAAGTCTAGACGTCCACATAAAACGTGATTTGTTGGTCTACTTACTTTATAAAATGAATTTTAGAAGGGTGAGACGTACAGAACCGTACAGTATGAAGGGAAAAACAATATCAAGTAATCGCTTCTTGTATTAACGCGATCTTGAAATAATCTTAATCCCCCCCCCCCTGGAAACCCTAAAATTCCCCCCCCCCCCCCCTAGGGGGGAATTCCCCACCGGTTGAGAACCACTGCACTAGACAGACTATGCTTAGTAGGGCTAGCTGGCCTGGCGGTTATGTTTTCAAATCCACTTGAAACGAGAATATTGTTTTTAAGTGACCCGGCCTAAAATGAGTACCAGATAATGTTGTGGGAAATAAAAGTGATGATGTGATATTGACAACATCGTCCGTTGAGTGCGAATTGCTCTATACAAATATGGAGCCAGCACTGTGTACCCAACACTCCTCGTGGCAGTAAAGGGCCAGTAACCCGTTCTGTTCCCAGGATAGCTCCCTACGAAAACTAACCTAGAGTTGTGGGCACTACCTGAAACCTGACAGCGCTGCCATGAAAATGTGAATGCATTCAAACAGTCAGACGTTATACAATTAGAACTATTTCAGATACAATCTAGTCAGAAAATATGCCAAAATCAAAGAAATGAGACCAATAATACATGCTAAGGCGAGAATAAGAAACATATAACACCTGTTGTTGTTTAATGTGAAGTAGTACTAACCAAATTGTCACGCCTGTGTTACTGGCGTGTGTCTCAGTATTTGATACATCACTAAGCTCACAGTGTTGTCAATGTCTTCTTTGTCAAATCACAGGCATTAAGTCTATTGTTTTACACTTAGTTACCAGGAGCTCAGTGGTTTTGGCAAACAAATGATGGAACACTTCTGCTGATGTTTCTTGTTTTCTTGTGTCCTGGTGATGCAAGTTAAATATCCTCTTTACAATCACTTGTATTGTACGTCAATATAGTTTTGTAAATCATGGACACAATTAACCGTTAATTTTTTAATTTTTAACAATACATTAAATCACAGAGAGAGAGAGAGAGAGAGAGAGAGAGAGAGAGAGAGAGAGAGAGAGAGAGAGAGTCTGAGAGAGAGAGAGAGAGAGAGAGAGAGAGAGAGAGAGAGAGAGAGAGAGAGAGAGAGAGAGAGAGAGAGAGAGAGAGAGAGATCCTTCACAAAACTGTCACGCCCTTAGAGAGTTGCATTAATGTTGACACGAAACAATTATAACATACACACGATGCAAACTCCCGAGAGTCTGAAATGTGCCCTCCAACTAACGCGTCGCTGATTTAATATCGCGGCACTCATGCGCACACAGGCTTTATATACAGTTACAGACACACGAGGCTAATGCCAGTAGCTTAGGTACCTGGGTTAGGAAAATACACCTATTATATATTCATCGTGAATGCTCAGGGGTGAAAGTATATTGCCGAGTAGCATTTTCTAAAGTAGACGGTCAAGTGAAAAATGAGTTTAGAGACTACCTATCAGTTCAGTATACCTTCTCTCTCTTCTGTCTCTCTTCCCCCCCTCTCTCTCTCTCTCTCTCTCTCTCTCTCTCTCTCTCTCACTGCATCTATCTTTATGTGTACATACCTGCCTGCAATCCTATCTACCTACCTGCCGACGTAACGATCTACCGACCTACCTGCCTACTATCTGGTTGTACGTTTGTGTGTTTGCGTGTTTATATGTGCGTGTGTGCATGTGTGTGCACTTGTGTGTATGTGTGTATATATGTGTGTACGTGTGTGCATGTGTGCATGAGTGTGTATGTGTGTACATGTGAGTATGGGTGTATGTGCGTGTGTATATGTGTGCATGTGCGTGTGTATGTATGTGTGTATGTGTGTGTATGTAAGTGTATGTAAGTGTATATGTTTTTGTGTGCATGTGTGTAAGCATGGAGTTTATGCGAGGGAGTGAATATTTGTATGTTATTGAGTGTTTTCATAATTGTGAGAGTTTGTGCAAATGATTTAAATATGTAGGCAGGTATGTGTGTGTGTGCGTGTGTGTTTATGAATGTGCGTACATACGTGTGTAACATGCACAACTGATGAACGAAAGATGAGTGATTGAAGTGGTCGAAAGTAAGACTCACCTCTGTGCCCAATTTGTGACCCTTTGAAAATAAAGTTTGTTCGTTCATCCTATCTAACTACCTATCTACCTGTCACGAATTTGCAGCCTTTACTTCCCAGAACAATTTTCGGTTCACTTTTGATGGGCCATGTAGAAAATCAACAGACGAACAAAACTGGTTTTTCTATATTCAAGGCTATATAGGCTTGACGTAAGCTTGCAAAGCCTGCAAGTAAACAAACCACCCCAGATGGCTTTCTATTTGGGAAGTTAATTTGACACCAGTACCGGTCACCCCCAGAGGTTATCAATCCAGCCAGACTGGAGGGCAGACTCAGGGGACTGAATGGTAATTAAAACCAACCAGGCATGACGCAAGCAAACCTGGTTTACCAACAGAGTTGTAAACTGGCAGCTGACCATGAGAACCTAATTGTTCCTATGACATGACACCTGATAAGCACAGCTAGGAAATCGCCCAACCGCGATGGCTGACCTCCATCTGAAACAGACTAGAGGTGCAAGGTGTGAAATCACTGATAAGACTCAGGGGGCTAATAATTGTCAGACTCACAGGTGTGAGGGCTAGTGTGCATGCAGAAAGATTTATGACTGACATGTTGGGAGATAATGTGGCTGCCCTGTAGAAGAGTGTGAAAACAGACCTTGTAAAACCGGTCAGCTGTGAAGTGTCAAGACTGGCCACACAAAGTAAATGTTGGCTATTGAAACTGAAGCAGGAATGCTAGAGGGTGTGATAGCAAGTTTTGCTGTGAGAATTGCAATTAACGTCAGTGGGAGATAAGAAGAATTTATGACTGGAATTCCTGGGAGATAAGTGTCTACTGCTAGGCTAGGTATAAAAACCCACGCTAGACCTGTTCCCTTTATATTAAGTCTGACTTCAGAACAGGTAGGCACCCAGCTCGTTTTGTAGTCATATGTATGATTCTTATGTTGCTAGATTTCACTAGGAGAATTAATTCTTAGTAACTAGTCAAGTTTTAGATGTATGTACTGATTTTCAGTCTATATCTGATCTAGGTTATTTCAAGAACTATCTTTGGCGTAGGTTACTTGAGTGTTCTTTCTAAGTTCTGTGTTCAATATCATTGTGCTTCATGTATTACTCTTCTGAGAAGGAGAAACTTGTGAAAGGCAGATCTTGTCTAGATATACTTGAGGTGTCGTAGCAGATGCTTGCCATTTCTTTCTAAACTAGACTAGTCTCTTTTTGGTGTGTGCATTTGTTGTACAGAATATAGTCAACTGACTATTTCTTTAATTCTTACCACAGCAGTAACTAAGTGGTGACTTAAACCGGAGCAGATCAGCAATATGGCTGGTCTGTGTGGTCACTTCAATTAGACTTGTTGTATATCTCATTTTGTAGCTATACAATATTAGTACTCATTAATAATGTCTGATGCTATTATGTTGAGTATCATTAGATGTCCATCTTGAAGTAATATAATGTTTACGGATAGGTTGGATGTATGTATGTGTAATTTCATATGAATATACGATGCTAGGAACATGCTTCGTACATATTCTTTTTGTGTATATACGTCTCATTTCGTATACATACAAACTAACTAGTGCATTATGCTATGATGTTAAAGTATCATAATATGTCTAGTTTTATCAATATGTTTATGTGTATTGGATGTTTGATATATTGATTTGTCATATGCAAACCTACCAATATGAAGTGTTATGCTATTGTCTGCGCATTGGCACATTGGCCAATGACTGTATTGGAAGCAGAGGTGTAATGGTACAGACATTACCCACACTTGGTATAGGGTATATGGTGCTAAACTTTCTCAGTGTATTGTGGGCGTGCGTTCACGGTAATGCATGGAAACATGGCACAGATACTGGTCACGGCTTGTAAGCCCGGATGATCAGGCATTATTATAATACCATTACCGACCCTGTGAGCTGCTAAACCAACTTTGGACGGAGCGGCTGTACGACAGAATTTCTGTATTAGCAACATGGACATGGGCGGCAGAAATGTAATAATTACAGGCGTGTGAGACAATGGAAAAGTCCCGTCCCAGACTAAGACCGTAGGACAGAGATATGGAGGAGAAGGAGGATGGTGAACGCAGTAGAGCTGGAAGATAAACTTGGCTAGACTGGTCATTGTATATGTGTTTACTAGAATATGTTTTACTTAAGATTGTGCCGATGTAGAACTGGATATAACACATTCTTGACTTTCTTTCAAGCTCTCACAAGGAGCACCTATGTTATAGATCTCAAGAACGAGTTATGACTAGGTAGATGCCAGGACTGACAGGATTCGTCAGAATACCGGCAAGCTGTTCTTTTTTTCTTTTGAGTCTACTGGAGAGTGGGGATCTGGACCACAGATCCAGATAGATCAAGTAACAAGTAAGTACGTAATGTTTGTCATCAATATCAATATGTATATGATTTCATCATCCTCATATTGACAATCATCATATGTCTATTGTTATGATTAGCAAATAAATGTTGTAGTATTGTAACTCATAGTTCTGTCATTATATTGTTTCCAATTGTGCATACGTGTTGTTGTGTACATTGGTGGGGGTTCACTTAGACACCAAGGAAGGGAGCAGTCGGGGAGAAAAACCTGTACTGAGATAGTCGTCTATACTCATATATTTAGACTTAACCATCTATCTTAGCTAACCTTCTCTTTCCCATTCCTTGGCGAATATTCAGCACAGTTCATTTCATTTTGTAACGAGCCACTTAGAGCCTTACGTTGGATATTCATGGGCTTAATCTGTAGTTCAGCCATATAGATTTTGTCCCTAGTCAGTTTCTGACTATTTGAGGTTGCTCGCCAGTGAATAATACTTTCATCTAGCCGGTGGGGCACCCCGACTTCTGACACTACCTATCTACTGACCTATCTACCGGCCTACATACCTGCCTAGCTACCCTCCTACCTAGTTCTCTCAGAGAGAGAACGAGAGAGAGAGAGAGAGAGAGAGAGAGAGAGAGAGAGAGAGAGAGAGAGAGAGAGAGAGAGAGAGAGAGAGAGAGACGTCAGTATGCAAGTATTAGTAAACGTTTGTTAGTGAATTTGTGATTGTGAGTGAGCATATGTGTATGCGAGGGTGTGTGTATTTCTCTGTTATTGAGTGGTTGCATAACTGTGAGAGTTTGTGTGCATAATAAAGTGTGTATACAGTATGTATCTATGTGTTTATACATGTGCATGTGTACGTGTGTCTGCATGTCCGCCTGTCTTATAACATGGTAATATGCATTGTTTATGGTTACAACATTCATTTGACAATGTTTCTGTTCCTATGTGAAAGTAACATGCACAATATATAATTGATGAAGAAAGATGAGTGATTGGAAGGGACGAATGTAACACGGGCCAGCGTGCCCAATTTTTAACCCTTTGACAATAACGTTTGCTAGGTCCGTCCGTCGGCCAGAGCGTCCGCCCGTCCGTCCTGTCCGTCTAGTGTAAGATGCGCACACTATAAATCTTAATATATGTGGATAGGACTGTGTGTGCTTCAAAAATGAGACGACTCTATTACATTACAGACCTACATTAGGAAACTGCTTGGAGACAATTTGCCATGGACCTGGGTCAGGCCATGGGTTATTGAGTACAGATAGCTTATAGTCTTGTGACAAGACGTGAAAATCGAGAGGATTGTAAGACACACTTTGCACGGTATTGGTCACAACAGTATGAAAAGTGTACAAGACGTTTTTCTTAAAGGCAAAACGTCAGCTCAGATGAGTTAGACTCGATCTAGCGTCAGCGTCGGACCTGGTTCTTGTTAATAGAGCGCTGCGGATATTATGCCGCTCTTTTAGAAAAGTTTATGTTAGGCACTGTTGTGTGTATTTGTGAATATTTTGTAGAATGAACGATGGTGTTATCGACAGTGCCACGTGTAGTACTAGTAAAATTAGAGTGTGAAAAAACGATACCAGTGTCGTATTATGCAAGCTACATTGAGTTCTAAGTAGTTAACGATTAAAGAATGTCCAAGATGGAAAGGCTTAATAACCACTAGAAGTCGAAGGAGAGATGTCGACAAAATCGAGATTAAGTATCTCTAGAGATAGCAACAAAGCGCCACTGAAATAGTACAGTGGTGGCGCTTCAAGACTGACAGTGTTGTCCAATGCGTGTGAAGTTATTCTATCGCCCAGAAAAGAAGCATTACAAGGTTCGCCACTGATCAACTTGTAGTCCAAATGTCACCACTGACTCAATACAGTAAACAAGGCCAGAGACCGCTGTGTATACCCACAATCGGCATCTTCAAGGCACAACAGCATCTGCGTGGCACATAACAGTGTCCCGAGCCTACCCAGAAGCTTATTGACACCATGCTGATATTTGTATATTGCCGTTTATCAATCTTGTCAGCATTTGTGTCTCTGCTGTGGTTCACACTTGTCTTCTGTCACTGGCCTGCGGTTTATGATCCAGAGATCTGATGGTTCCAGCCCCAAGGTCGAGGTACAAGACGGAGTGCGTGCAGAATAAACAAAGTGTTGGATAGCATATGACAGGGATATGCCGTTTATTACAGTGGAGACATTTCTAGTCGAAATTTCCTGTAACGATCTCCGACTGGGCCAATCTTTTCAATCAATCAGTTAATCAAGTTTCGTCTCCACTATGAAGGCTGGCAGCAGTGGCTTTCCAAGTCTCTTGCCATGATTGTACATTCTGTCAGAATTCGTTCTGTTCGTCCATCTTTTTACAGCCTCAATAACGCGTTGGTTGTGTTGTCCCTACTAGTGCAGCCGTGCAGGGTTCGTGCCCACCCGTGTGGTTTTATCTGTAAAGTCACACTTTATACATCCACGCCGCTGGTGACTGCATTCTTCTGTTCCACTCTCTTGAGTGAGTGAGATTCTGCTATGGTGTGGTGACGCCTCGAGTGTTGCAGGTTTGACCTGTTTTCTTTATGGCAGCTGAATTGATGAAACTAACAGCCGCATGGACTGCCCCTGGATGTGGTTTCAGATGGTGGACTACATTTATATTGCCAGTGCTGTGGCTTTGCCGCAGTGAACCCGTTTCACAATGCATCGACACACCCAGCCAGGGTTCGAAATCAGCTGCCGGCGGATTGGAAGCTAACCGCTTTGCGTTGATTTCAATATTATGAAGCGTTTGTCGTTCAGATTTATATGGTATGAAGCGTATGCCAAACAACAGAATACTACTGAAAGTAACAATTTCCTAATAAATCTGTCAACAACAACAAAAAGCCAAAAAAAAAAAAAAACGTCTACTGTTTATTGATTGATTGATTGATTGATTTAGGAACCGACATCACAGCATTCGGGACATTCCCATAAGCGCTCCGTCCCCATCCTCAGCAGCCAGCGAAGAGTTCCTACACTAATAGTACCAGTAGCAATCTGATTATATGTCCGTCTCACCTTTCCTATGAGCGTTGATCGTCGGCCAGATCCCCTCGTCACCCCTCGCTGTCGCATTCTTGCCAGACCATGGTGATCCATTTGCTCCTCCGAGGTGTACACATGCTCCCACAAGGTCGCAACCACATCTGCTTTGTCATGCATCAATACTCCACCATGTTTTGCCGAGCCAGCCAATCTGTCCGCCTGTTCATTCCCCAGCACACCAGCATGCCCCGGAGAAAAGATCCAGACGATGCTTGCCACCCGTGACTTCCGAAGCGAAGCAAGCCACTCTGCACGAAGCTTGCCTGTCTTCACCCTACTCAGCATGCTTTCTGAGTCAGTTACAATCATGATGTGTGTGTGTGTGTGTGTGTGTGTGTGTGTGTGTGTGTGTGTGTGTGTGTATTCTCCATCCAGCGGAAAGCTGCACTGACCGCCTCCACCTCCATTCTTAAGCTAGATTTTGTGGTATCATATGCCAGGCTCTGATGCACCAAACGTCGACCATTAGCTTTTGCTAAGAACCCCCAGGCACTTCTCCTACCTCTCAACACCGACCCATCTGTGTAGATAATCACATCACCTGAGCGAGCATTATCCTGAATTAGTTGCTGGATTTCCACTTCCGTGGCCCCTGCTGGCCACTCCCTGCACTCCCGGCTCAATGTGATTATAACTCTGCACACGTCTGACTGCTCTGCTGACACTCTGACCCATTCTTCTCCTCTCCTAATGTTCTCCAAGGGGCACACCTGCCTGATCCTATCCTCCGCCTGAGCCATCCATGATTTCCTTCTTATGAGTCGCTGACCCTTAAAGGCGTCCAGCGCGTCATGCAGTGGGTGATCTGTGTCTGCAGCTACTCTGAGGTATGCCTTCGCCTGCATCACCTTGAGCCTACCTACAACAGACGGCAAACCAAGGATGTAACGCATACACACAACTGGGGTGTCTCTGGTGCATCCCAGAATGACTCGCATCGCTTCGTTCTGTACGCGCTCTAATTTCACCAGCTGATGTCTATATTACATTGCAATGTAGGATAGGGGCGATGGGGTGGGGGTGGGGGCATGACCCTGAGGAGTGTAAAGCGAACAAACGAACGAACGAACGAACGAAAATCTTTATTTTCAAAGGGTTAAGAATTGGGCACGCAGGCCCGTCTGACATTCTGCCCGTCATCTCTATTTCCTCTCATACATTGTTTCATTCAACATCTCATATGAAGCAATTCTTTGACAACAAAAGAACAATAAGCATTAAAACGCATGAAATATAATCAATAATACATGACTCCTTGAGGCAATGTTTAACATGGGCATCATGAATACCCAAGGCGGGTGTAACGTGCCATTCATATGGGAATGCTTTTTTTGTTTTTTTGGTGGCTAGTTGTCGTTCGAGATAATTTACCAGTATTATTGTCTTTGTTGCTGTTTTTTTTTTTTTTTAAATCAAAATTTGAACAAGTAAATTCCGTTGTCCATTAATATAAGACAATTTTATATTATGAACTTTCAGAACCAACATTTCAGTTCCACATATGTGCGATCCTGTTCATTTAAACAATTAGCATGTTGTCGGTAGGTAGCGTCCGTGGTGGCCATACTAAACTGACCATCGCTCAACTTCATCTGCCACATTCAAAAACCATTCCTAAAAATCACTCGTCTCAGGTCTCGAAGGATTATGTAGGTCATCCATAGCAGTTTTAAACTTCTCCCACCGACCATGACTGGACCCCGCTCAATACGTTGTAACTGCAAGTTATCACTATGGCCATAGTCTGGTATGCGATGCCTCTCCACTTGAACGCTGTCGTTGTAGATTTAACTTGTAATAAATGAACATAGTTGCAGTTACTAAGCTTGAGACAATTTCATGTCAATGACCCATCCAGTCCGACTTATGTACCACCATCATACTCAAAATGTGGTAGTTTTCATAATATTCATCAGTAACGTATATATTATTCTTCTTTTTATATTTTATACTATTATGCATCAATCCTATTTATATTTATATTCACTATCGATCTAATAATCTAATAATAAACTAATAAAATAATAAATAACATAGTATACATCTAAGAAACTCCTTTCTTTAAATTAATAAATCAAATTGTATTGAAATCAATTCTATTAGTATATACGGATGTAAGTAAATAATGCAATATGATAATAATCATTAACCTTTATAACATATTCATGAGAAATTCAATAATCTTTCTAGTATATATATAAGAATTATCTGTAGTAGTTCATCACTCAATCAATCAATTGTGTTAGTAATCAACAAGTAATCGATTGATGATATTGGTAGCGTTGTCATTGCATCTCAATTGTTAAACCTAGGTACTATATACACTACCTTAGCGCACGCGCTCAAAGAGAGTCTCCCCTAACCTCTTAGACTAACCGCCTGGGTGTACCTTCAATCTTGGCAAAACGCTAGTGTGCTGGTCTATCCGTTTAGGGGAGTTATTTCAATCCCAACACACAACATTGTACCACCATATTCCGTGTATTTCTCTATCTACACTTACTACATGTAATTTCAATTATATTTTAAAATACATTATTACAATATTATGATCAATTAAGTATATTACATACAACCAAACATGCCGTGGAGCTGATGTAATAAACCACGTTCACAAAATGTTTCCAGGAAAATATCTAAACCAATAACTTTGAGATCATGCCCCACAACAAGCTATCTACTGTTGTGTATCATAACCCCGAAACGCAAAAACAGTAGGCCTCATATGCAACCTGACCTCAAATGTTGTTATCCATTCTAAATTAATAGCTTTGAAATCATGCCCCAAAACAAGCCATGCGGTGTTGTGTATAATAACCCCGATACACAAAAGCAGTAGGCTGAATATGCAATCTTATTTGTCACACAATTTGAAAACGCACCTGTCGCCACATTGTAACGCAACCCGGGGACTTTTGCATGCTGGGTTCGGGTTTAGTGCGGGCACCCAGTCACATACCCACACAAGTACCTTCAAGTCACCTCTCAAAATTTTAGCAAACTCAATCCAATAAATAATATCAGACAAAACTAATCACGCAGAACTTCCATTCACCAGGTTTTAAATCAATGTCTGTTAGTTTTCCACTTTAATCAACAAATAAATACTTACTTCTTTATATCAAACAATACTAATACCATAAACAAAAATATCAATGATTATCATACAAAATTCTCCAACAAGGATTAGTAACATTCATCCTTCGGTTTATATTTACATACCAATTTTCCAAATGTGTTAGTTTATTAATATCGCAACATAAAAATAATTAATAATAATATATAATATATACTTTTATTTACTTAAATAATTATAATAATAACTTATAAAAACTATAATTCAGTTGCACTCTAATAATGACCTGTATTAATAAATTACTACATCATTTAAATAATGTACTAACTAATTTATAACACTCCTATTTATTGTAATTCAATTATAGAATAATCTAACTAATTGTAATAATAAATCACAAATATGGTCCCTTCTCAACGCAGGTCGTACTATCTAATTGCTAGACTACCACTAACAATCGATATGTTAACATTTGCCAAGTAACTACATAATTAATGTTTTAAGAATATAACACCGGTGTTCTGTCAGAATTTCGGCATTTTCTAATTCATAAATAGTTCAGGTGTTTTTATTATACCAGTTTTGAATATGCATAGTTCCTACTTTTTATAACGACTTTATAACTACTAGGAATCGCCGATGTTACAATTTCGCACTGTATTTTTTATCGATCACAAAAAGTTTCTGTTGATGGTCAGTCAGTCTGAGGTCCGCAGCCGTTGCTATGTTGACCCCTACACACTAGTTGTATTCAGCATTGCTGCCGTGTTGACCTCCCCACAGTAGTGTGTCAAGCGTCTCTCCCGTGTTGGCCTCTACACAGTCGTTGTTGAAATATGTCCGAATTAGTTCGGGTTAAAATCTCTCCTTCGCTGTCACTGCCCAAAATCTAACTGACACAGCTTGTATCATGTGTCTGTCTGTACTCGTTACCACTTCTTATCTTTTTATAATTAGCAACAATTGTTCATGTTTATGTCCGACTCTATACACAATTCCCATGCCAACAACTTTCTCTTAAACAAGTCCTTTATAAATATTTTAAATTTCAGTAAATTGTCAAAACATCTTGTGATTTACGGTTTTCTGCGTGCAGTAATAATTATGTTGTTGTGACATATCTCTGCACGTTTCATATTGATCGTATGAAGTTGATTTGAGCTTTTAATTCTATCACATGCTCTACTAATCACAAGTGTCAGCGTAGTTAGAAATTCACATTGAAAAACACAACTTTTATGTAGATATAGTATTTTATAGTCTCGAGGTTTCAAATCGGCGACCCCGACTTGCAGGGTCCAACATGCGGTATAGTGAACACTACATGGGCGTAGTGGGGTCAATTGCTGCCTGTATTCATAGGGGTGCTTTCTTCTTCTAGGGGTATTGTCACGATACTAGAGGTCAACGATCCAAAATGTTACTAGAACAACGAACGGCGTCCTCAGCCGCGGCATTTTGTTTGTTGAGAGAGCCTTGATTGAACGATCGGAATGATTGAAGACGAGAACGAAGTCTACGGGAATTAACGGACAAAGGAATACGACGGGGTCCATCACTTTGAACACCGATGTATCGCGATAAAGCTATTTCAAGAAACCTTTGATGTGAGAAACGGAGATTCACGATCACGCCGTATCACGGTCTTTTGTGATAACGGAGAATATCTGTGGACGGAGGAAACGAGTAGATAATCATTGATGTCCCGAAATGACCGGACATCAAAAGAACAATTCGGTTGTTATTGAGAAACAGCTGAAGAGGACAGGGGGAAATTGGTGGAATAAGCCCATATAGTTGTACAGAGTCAGATTATTAATAGGCTGGATATTCTAGTGGAATTTAGTGTGCTACTTGGCTTCCTCGAGAGAAGTGGTGGTTTATTCTTGAGTGATTATGAAAAGGGAGTTACGTTTCAAGTCGGATAATACTGACGAGCGTTGTGTATTTATTGTGCAATTAGTATTCCCGATTCAGCTGAGGATAATTATAAGGTTCCTATGAACAAAGCAATAGCAACACTCCTGAAAAGAAAGAATGGACTCTAATCTGGTAAAGTAATCAATATCGGCCAGATTGAAGTCGGATGTCAGACATACAGGTCAGCCAGGTCTAGCATTAACGGATACCTATAAGGCATTCTGGCTAAGAGACTTACAGCAGAATAAAGTACAACTAAACATAGATCGGAAGCTCAATATTGTGCACCTAAACTATCTTTAAATGAAGATGCTATAAGGCCAGAATTTATTATTGGATAAACAGAACAGTAATGAATAAGACGAACACCGTGAATCAGTGCTATGCTATAGACAGTGTTTGTTGGAAGTATGTATCCATATTGAGACGATAAGTCATTCGATGATATCGGAGGTATAAACATTACCTGGAATATCATGTGGTTCATGTGATTGGATAGTTCACAATGAAAGACATTATCTACTAAAACACGCAGTGGTGAACTAACTGTGTAATTCTAACGTTGTCAAGGATATTCTGAAGACATCATCAGTATTCAGAGAGAGACACTATACCGGGTGAGCGTAAACAAGTTCTGTGCTGTGGTGACATTATCTATGCCGTTGTGTGATGAGTACAGTGAGATGAATCTTGGACTGTCAATCTTATCTCACCTACAATATAGAACACACCAACAACGTCTTTACATACACTCTATACACACCCATGACACTTTTTATTCAATAAATATGTTAGTATTTATTGGAGGACACTGTTGTCAGGGTATGTTATGAAGGAATAAGAGAGAGAGAGAGAGAGAGAGAGAGAGAGAGAGAGAGAGAGAGAGAGAGAGAGAGAGAGAGAGAGAGAGAGAGAGAGAGATTAGAAGACAGAATGGAGGGATTAGACAAAAGTCTGTCAATAATTCCCAAGTATAAGGATCTAAAATAATGTGCTTGTTGAGTTCACGTTCCTCCAGGGACAACAAGTGACATTAAATGGTGGAGCAGTGGGGTAATACATATTACCCACATTAACTGGAATGCTTAGCGTGGTAAAGGCATAGCAGGGTACATGCATAGCAGGGTACAGGCATAGCAGGGTACATGTCTAGCAGGGTAACTGCCTAGCAGTATACATGCATAGCAGGGTAACTGCCTAGCAGGGTAATGTATATGTATGTATGTATGTATATATATATATATATATATATATATATATATATATATATATATATATATATATAGTGACCTTTAAGGAGAGCACGTCCATGGGATATATGGTGACTTTAAAGGAGAGCATGTCCATGGGATATATGGTGACATTACATTTATGTTAGAGAAATTACATGAATGTTGGGGCCATTACAGTGAGAAAGATCCAGACCGGGTGAATGTGGATAGGGGTTAAGACACATTACACACCTGTTCACAATTTACACGTCTACATAAGTCTTAGTCCTAAATCTCCTCTTGTGGTTGAGAAATTGGTTGTGGTGTACTGTGTGGTGTCGTAGATAAATTATATATATATATATATATATATATATATATATATATATATATATATATATATATATATATATATATATATATATATATATATATATATATAATTAAATTTATATAGTGAGTAATTACTTCCTGCCTTGAGGTGTCTTTACTCTACTTCTTTAACTATGGCCACTCATAAACTAGATATGGAAGAATTGAGGGAAAGGGGAGAAGGGATGGGGTTGTCTGGCAAGCACTCTCAGAGTATATACAGGGGGTGGAAAGAGAGCTTCGACAGGCAGAAAGAGAAGATAGAAAGGCCGAGATAGAGCTTAGAAAGATGGAGTTGGAGACAAAACGATTGGACGCTGAAGAGGCCGCCAGGAGACTGGAAGCTGATCAGGAGATCAAGAGATTAGAAGTTGAACAGACAACTAAAAAGTTGGAACTAGAAGCGGCGCAGGAAACTCAGAGAAGAGAACATGAATACCGCATGCGAGAACTGGAGCTCAAGACACAGACTAAGGGAGAAATTGACGTGGCGGAAGGAGGGTCACCTTCACATGGGGCAACCAACATGAGTGGACATGGTTACCATGCCATGAAGTTTCCCTTAGCTGTTTATGAGGAGTCTAAAGAAAAATTTGACCAATACGCGAAGCGCTTTGAGGCCATGGCAGTCGCTATGGGACTGGATAGAAGCAGATGGAATCTTAAATTAGCCCAGGGATTACGAGGTTCGGGTTACGAGATTTACACACGCCTACCACCAGGACATAAAAACAGCTACGAAGAATTAAAAGCCGCTTTGATGAAACACTATGAGATCACCGCACAAACGTATTGGAAGAAGTTTCGATAGGCAAGAAGAGAGCCGGGAGAGCTATTCGCCGCCTACAGTTTAAGGTTGAAATCATACCTCCAAAAATGGATGGATTTGGCAGAGTTCAAGAGGGACTATGAGAGTCTGGAAGAGCTCATGGTGGTCGACCAGATGCGCCAGCAAATGTCCGAACCACTGAAAACATTTTTAGGAGAACAAGGGGCGGAACGGCCTGATGTTGTGAATAAGCTGGCGGAAAGATTCGTAGAAGTACATGGGGAGACTGCGGAACTAAATATACAACCCACAAAAGGTCAGGAGAAACAAGACCGAAAGAAATCTAAAAACTGGGAAGGAGAAAAAGTGGAACCTTATATAAAGACGTCAAGGGAGAGTTCAGAGAAGGTGAAGAAAGGAAACAAGAGCACCTCGAATTCTCCAGAAAAACGACCGTGGTCTGAGAAGTGGTGTTCGATATGCAAGTCGCCCTCTCACAACACAAAAGACTGCAGATCGAAACCGAAAAGTTCTTACTTCGCGGCATGCCGAGTGACTCCTAAGAAGGTGATCACAGACAAGGCTGAGGTCGGTGAAGAAGCTCCGAGCCAAGGAAACACACGGAAAGCTTGGAAGGGAAAATGGTGCACACACTTCAGGTCGAAAGCACATAATACTGCAGACTGCAGAGGCAAGGCAAATGATGCCAATTTCGCAACAAGCCTTAAGGAACCAATCGAGGATTCCAAGGAAAAGGTTGAGGTCGTGGAAGGAATTCTGGACCAAGAGAGGCCACCTGTGGTGGAGTTGATTGAATTCAATGGCCAGCAGGTTGTTTGTCTCTACGATACAGGTTTGGACGGGGAGGCGGTGATAGATGCCAGCCTGGTACGGCCAGACCAACTTACAGGGGAAACCATTGAGATACAGCTGGCAATGAGGAGTGCTGTTACCATGACGCTGCCAATCGCCAAGGTAGAGATTAAGTCCAGGTACGTCACGGGCATTATTCTTGCAGATGTATTAGTTAACTCCCTATTCCCAGTGATCATTGGCACGAAATACGTGTTCTTGGGGGGTGCCCAAACAGCCAGCCCACAGGGGAGCCGTAGCCAGTGGATCTCAGGGGAAGGAAGAAGAGGCAGAGACACTATGTGACAACTCAGTGATAGGGGAATTGCATACTGCCCAGAGGAAGGATACTACGTTGCGTCCTTGCTACAGGAAGCTGCAAAGAAGTGCTGACTCATCAGAACGGGGACAGTACTTTCTGAGGAATCGGCTGCTTTACAAGAGAGCTGGAAGAGGAGACAACCTGCACGAGCAGTGGGTGGTTCCAGAGACCCACCGTCCTCACATTCTTCAGATCGGGCACACCATATCCGGGAAGCGACATATGGGTGTCAGAGAGAAATTGCAGCAAATTTCCGGCCATTATTGCTGGTCAGGAATGACCGCAGATGTACACCGGTGGGTTAAGTCTTGTTCAGAATGCCAGAAAGCACCACCCAACAAGCGGACTAAGAGTAAAATAGCTCTTAAGGTGGAAGACCAAGTGGAAGTATGGGATCCAGAAGAGACTAATAAACTCCAAGTAGGATTTCAAAATGCTCCAAGCTACCTTTGGCCATTGTTTAAATATAACGCAAGACATAGCGAACGACTAAATATACTTCATGTCCCTAAACCTAGGATAGACTTATATAAAACAAGCTTAGCATACTCTGCCTCTCAGTTGTGGAACAATCTTCTACAAGAAATAAAAGACACCACCAATCATTATCAATCAATCATTATTAATTAATCATCGACAAGAGACTAAGCAAGATATTGTATTCAATTTTATAAGAAAACACCGTTGGAACTACATCAGCCATGTACTCAGAATGGACAAGACAAGACTCCCCAACAAAGCCCTCATATGGTCACCTGTAGGGAAAAGAAAACGGGGAAGACCAAGAGAGACCCTGCGTAGAACCATCATTAGAGAAGGCTCATTCAATGGCCAAGTGATCATCCAAGATTTACAACAGGTAGCAGCGAACCGCCGGACGTGGAGAGCCATGACTTCTGCACTATGCGCCGACTTAGGCTCAAGAGGAAAAACTAACTAACTAACCAATCATTATACTAACATTCGCAACCTGTACCTCAGTACAGACTACATACCCCCATAAACAAAAATCAAAAAACAAAGACAATAATAATGGTAAATTATCTCAAACGACAACTAGCCAAAAAACATCCCCATATGTATGGCACGTTACACCTTCCTTGGGTATTTATAATGCCCATGTTAAACATTGCCTCAGTGAGTCATTTGTTATTGATTATTTTTCATGCTTTTTAATGCTTATTGTTCTTTTGTTGTCAAAAATTTGCTTCATAAATAATCTTGAATAAAAGAATGTATGGGAGGAAATAGAGAAGAAGGGCAGAATGTCAGACGGGCCTGCATGCCCAATGCTTAACCGTTTGAAAATAAAGATTTTCGTTCGTTCCTTCGTTTAGATCGCTCCTTTGCCAGAAATTGGTGGCACAATGTGGCGCATCTGATTTGGGAGCGCCTTACAACATTCGGCGCTAACGGAAAACAGGTAGTACCGTCTACTGTCCGACGGTAGCTCAGTTATTTCTAAATACGACCTGATTAACATAATGATTATATTATAGTTAGTTAGTTAGTTAGTTAGTTAGTTAGTTAGTTAGTTAGTCGACAGATCATCCTCGTTGCACATCGGACCATTCAGTCCATAAGTGCTCGGATCCCCTCCTCAGCAAATCCCGCAGCGTGTAGCGGCTAACGACGCCAGTTCTGTGTTGGTTTATCAATCTTCTTTGGCTTCCTGCGTAGTGTTCTTGTCTGGCCACCCCTCTTTTAATTTGCTGCTCTCGCAGTCTGGCCATTGTTGTAGATTCACAGTCATCACTTGGTTCTCGCAAAAGTCTCACTTCTCGTAGAGCATTCAGAATGTCAGCCTGGTCCATGGCGCGTCCGCCCTCCACAGTAGCCTCACCTGCGAGCTTGTCAGCCCGCTCATTTCCTTGTACTCCCGTATGCCCTGGCACGAAGATGAAACTAATCTTTGCCAGCCGAGACCGCTCCAGAGGCAGCAACCATTCTCTTCGGATCAACCCCTTCTCTATCCTCTTGATCATGTTCATTGAGTCGCTAAGGAAACAAGCCCTAGTGAATGGCTGTGTCTCGAGCCATGTTATTGCTTTACTTACTGCCATGACTTCCATGGTCAGGCTACTTGTGGTTTCAGTGAAAGCACCAGAGTCCTCCTTCACAATTCTCCCTCCGGCCCGAGCTGTAAAGGCCCATGAGCTTCTCACATGTCGGACGACCGACCCATCTGTGTAGATGACCGCGTCACTGTCTAGCGAATTCTCGAAAATCAACGCTTGTACTTCAGCCTCCACAGCAGCCGGATTTCCTTGTCTGCATTTTCTATCTAGTTGGATGCAAACTGAAAAGGATGTGCAGAAGTCTGTTGGCACTTGCACCCACTCCTCGCCAGGTTCTAAGTCCTCCAGTGAACACACCTGTTGAAGAATGTCTTCGGCTTGACCCATCCACGACCGTCCTCTTTTTAACCTGCTGCCCTTCACCTTCCTAATTTCACTATGCAGTGGATGCTGTGTGTTTGCGTTAATTCTGAGGTAGGCGCGTGCCCTGCAAACTTGCATTCTCTCTTCAATGGTTGGAAAATCAAGAAGGTAGCGCATCGCCCTGCATGCTGTATCTCTTGTACATCCAAGAATAATGCGCATAGCTTCATTCTGTATCCTTTCCATCCTTTCTATCTGCTTATGGCTGAGAGTCAGGATTGCCATTGCATACTCCAAAACAGACATGACCAGCCCCTCGTACAGAAGACATAGATGGCGCTGCTCACAGTTTGCTGCCGCCATCACCCGCATCGCTGCCAAACCCCGCTTGGCCTTTGTTATCACCTGGTCTATGTGCACATTATAAGCAAGGCTTCGATCAAACCGTATCCCCAGGTAATTCATTGCCTGCGTTCTTTCCACCGTCTCTGAACACAGAGATTGTATTATGATTATATTATGTTAATGTATAATGTGGCAAGTGCATTGGTACATCATATTTAGTAGACAGTCAAGATTTATGGGCATATTATGAGAAATGCACTGGAAAACTGGGTGACAACTGACAAGAATAATGGGAAAAGTGGAAGAGGAAGGCAGAGAGATAAATATCTGAATAACTTGGTCACATGGCATAATCGAGAGACAAGAACACAGAGCTGATCCACTACTCTGGTGATCGTGTGAGATGTTGAGCTATGACCGACATACCACACGATGATGATGATGTAATATGTTGCTGGTTTTTTATGATTGCCAAACCAATGAACAAGTCCATCAAGAAACAAATGAAGATCGTAAACTGATTAGAGTCATTAGACACAGACAGTCAACATTTTTTGGGCATGTTATGAGAAGAAATGTATTGGAGAACTTGGTGACAACTGGTAATATCGAAGGGAAGAGACCAAAGGGAAGATCGAGAAGTAAATACCTGGATGGCTTGGCCACGTAGCATGGTCGAGACAGGAACACGGAGCTGATCTACGACTCTAATGATCGAGTGAGATGGCAGAACATGACCGCCCACGCTTATCCACATGGCACACGATGAATGGATGGATATGATTGCGACAACAAAGATAAGAATGTAAGATGGACCGTCGGACTTAATTATGCACACTTATAAAATAAGAAGCGATCGTTCATACTTGCTCCATGCTTTGTCCAAACATAAACATTCAATTAACTGTAAAAGCCTCGCGTGTCAACTCTATGGAAGAAATAAAAAACGTTAAACAAGAAAGACATCAACGGGGACACACACGCCATGTTGTGTTATGTAAACATCGTTAGACACTTCTACACGTGTGTACTTTCTAGCCAGTGTGGGATCAGCACTGAGGTTCTGTGCATGCATAAAGTATACAACAGACTGACAGATACAGCCAAGGCTACACAAACATTAGTGCTAGCTGTACGGAACACTGATTGGGGGGAAAAATATATATTATTTATGACAGCACTACATTTGCGGGAAGTGGAGTGTAGCAGTCACTAACATATATTTAAAGAATTTCAACACATTGTGAATGCCTGAAACTCGATCTTTGGTCTCTATGTTGCCTTTTGAGTTTATATACTTCTATTCAAAATATGATATCACAGAATGTTAGTCTGACATCCCAGTATCGAAGAATGACGCCAGAGACGAATAATGTCTGCCCTTGAGTCATTATAAACAAACCGTATTTGAAACTTTTTAGCAGTTTATTTTTATTTAAAGATAACTATATTATTATTATTATGTGCTCAATGTTCAGTGTTCACGTGGTGGCATAGTGTTTAGTTCGTTCTATGTGTATGTGGTGACATAGTGGTTAGTTATCTATGTATGTGGTGACATAGTGGTTAGTTATCTATGTATGTGGTGACATAGTGGTTAGTTATCCATGTATGTGGTGACATAGTGGTTAGTTATCCATGTATGTGGTGACATAGTGGTTAGTTATCTATGTATGTGGTGACATAGTGGTTAGTTATCCATGTATGTGGTGACATAGTGGTTAGTTATCTATGTATGTGGTGACATAGTGGTTAGTTATCCATGTATGTGGTGGACATAGTGGTTAGTTATCCATGTATGTGGTGACATAGTGGTTAGTTATCTATTTATGTGGTGACATACTGGTTAGTTATCTATGTATGTGGTGATATAGTGGTTAGTTCTGCATGTATGTGGTGACATAGTGGTTAGTTATCCATGTATGTGGTGACATAGTGGTTAGTTATCTATGTATGTGGTGACATACTGGTTAGTTATCTATGTATGTGGTGACATAGTGGTTAGTTCTGCATGTATGTGGTGACATAGTGGTTAGTTCTACATGTATGTGGTGACATAGTGGTTAGTTATCCATGTATGTGGTGACATAGTGGTTAGTTATCTATGTATGTGGTGACATAGTGGTTAGTTCTGCATGTATGTGGTGACATAGTGGTTAGTTATCCATGTATGTGGTGACATAGTGGTTAGTTATCTATGTATGTGGTGACATAGTGGTTAGTTATCTATGTATGTGGTGACATACTGGTTAGTTATCCATGTATGTGGTGACATAGTGGTTAGTTATGCATGTATGTGGTGACATAGTGGTTAGTTATCCATGTATGTGGTGACATAGTGGTTAGTTATCCATGTATGTGGTGACATAGTGGTTAGTTCTGCATGTATGTGGTGACATAGTGGTTAGTTCTGCATGCATGTGGTGACATAGTGATTAGTTATCTATGTATGTGGTGAAATAGTGGTTAGTTCTTCATGTATGTGGTGACATAGTGGTTAGTTATCCATGTATGTGGTGACATAGTGGTTAATTCTGCATGTATGTCGTGACATACTGGTTAGTTATCTATGTATGTGGTGACATACTGGTTAGTTATCCATGTATGTGGTGACATAGTGGTTAGTTCTGCATGCATGTGGTGACATAGTGGTTAGTTATCCATGTATGTGGTGACATAGTGGTTAGTTATCTATGTATGTGGTGACATAGTGGTTAGTTCTGCATGCATGTGGTGACACAGTGGTTAGTTATCTTTATATGTGGTGACATAGTGGTTAGTTCTGCATGTATGTGGTGACATAGTGGTTAGTTATCTATGTATGTGGTGACATAGTGGTTAGTTATGCATGTATGTGGTGACATAGTGGTTAGTTATCCATGTATGTGGTGACATAGTGGTTAGTTATCCATGTATGTGGTGACATAGTGGTTAGTTCTGCATGTATGTGGTGACATAGTGGTTAGTTCTGCATGCATGTGGTGACATAGTGATTAGTTATCTATGTATGTGGTGACATAGTGGTTAGTTCTTCATGTATGTGGTGACATAGTGGTTAGTTATCCATGTATGTGGTGACATAGTGGTTAGTTCTGCATGTATGTGGTGACATAGTGGTTAGTTATCCATGTATGTGGTGACATAGTGGTTAGTTATCCATGTATGTGGTGACATAGTGGTTAGTTCTGCATGTATGTGGTGGACATAGTGGTTAGTTCTGCATGCATGTGGTGACATAGTGATTAGTTATCTATGTATGTGGTGACATAGTGGTTAGTTCTTCATGTATGTGGTGACATAGTGGTTAGTTATCCATGTATGTGGTGACATAGTGGTTAGTTCTGCATGTATGTGGTGACATACTGGTTAGTTATCTATGTATGTGGTGACATACTGGTTAGTTATCCATGTATGTGGTGACATAGTGGTTAGTTCTGCATGCATGTGGTGACATAGTGGTTAGTTATCCATGTATGTGGTGACATAGTGGTTAGTTATCTATGTATGTGGTGACATAGTGGTTAGTTCTGCATGCATGTGGTGACACAGTGGTTAGTTATCTATATATGTGGTGACATAGTGGTTAGTTCTGCATGTATGTGGTGACATAGTGGTTAGTTATCTATGTATGTGGTGACATAGTGGTTAGTTCTGCATGTATGTGGTGACATACTGGTTAGTTATCTATGTATGTGGTGACATAGTGGTTAGTTCTGCATGCATGTGGTGACACAGTGGTTAGTTATCTATATATGTGGTGACATAGTGGTTAGTTCTGCATGTATGTGGTGACATAGTGGTTAGTTCTGCATGTATGTGGTGACATAGTGGTTAGTTCTGCATGTATGTGTTGACATAGTGGTTAGTTATCTATGTATGTGGTGACATAGTGGTTAGTTATCCATGTATGTGGTGACATAGTGGTTAGTTATCTATGTATGTGGCGACATAGTGGTTAGTTATCCATGTATGTGTTGACATAGTGGTTAGTTATCTATGTATGTGGTGACATAGTGGTTAGTTATCCATGTATGTGGTGACATAGTGGTTAGTTATCTATGTATGTGGTGACATAGTGGTTAGTTATCTATGTATGTGGTGACATAGTGGTTAGTTAGCCATGTATGTCGTGACATAGTGGTTAGTTATCCATGTATGTGGTGACATAGTGGTTAGTTCTGCATGTATGTGGTGACATAGTGGTTAGTTATCTATATATGTGGTGACATAGTGGTTAGTTCTGCATGTATGTGGTGACATAGTGGTTAGTTCTGCATGTATGTGGTGACATAGTGGTTAGTTATCTATGTATGTGGTGACATAGTGGTTAGTTCTGCATGTATGTGGTGACATACTGGTTAGTTATCTATATATGTGGTGACATAGTGGTTAGTTCTGCATGTATGTGGTGACATAGTGGTTAGTTCTGCATGTATGTGGTGACATAGTGGTTAGTTCTGCATGTATGTGTTGACATAGTGGTTAGTTATCCATGTATGTGGTGACATAGTGGTTAGTTATCTATGTACGTGGTGACATAGTGGTTAGTTAGCCATGTATGTCGTGACATAGTGGTTAGTTATCCATGTATGTGGTGACATAGTGGTTAGTTCTGCATGTATGTGGTGACATAGTGGTTAGTTCAGCATGTATGTGGTGACATAGCAGTTAGTTATCCATGTATGTGGTGACATAGTGGTTAGTTATCTATGTATGTGGTGACATAGTGGTTAGTTATCTATGTATGTGGTGACATAGTGGTTAGTTCTGCATGTATGTGGTGACATAGTGGTTAGTTATCCATGTATGTGGTGACATAGCGGTTAGTTATCCATGTATGTGTTGACATAGTGGTTAGTTATCTATGTACGTGGTGACATAGTGGTTAGTTAGCCATGTATGTGGTGACATAGTGGTTAGTTATCCATGTATGTGGTGACATAGTGGTTAGTTCTGCATGTATGTGGTGACATAGTGGTTAGTTCAGCATGTATGTGGTGACATAGCGGTTAGTTATCCATGTATGTGGTGACATAGTGGTTAGTTATTTATGTATGTGGTGACATAGTGGTTAGTTCTGCATGTATGTGGTGACATAGTGGTTAGTTATCCATGTATGTGGTGACATAGTGGTTAGTTATCTATGTATGTGGTGACATAGTGGTTAGTTCTGCATGTATGTGGTGACATAGTGGTTAGTTATCCATGTATGTGGTGACATAGTGGTTAGTTATCTATGTATGTGGTGACATAGTGGTTAGTTATCTATGTATGTGGTGACATAGTGGTTAGTTATCCATGTATGTGGTGACATAGTGGTTAGTTATCTATGTATGTGGTGACATAGTGGTTAGTTATCTATGTATGTGGTGACATAGTGGTTAGTTATCCATGTATGTGGTGACATAGTGGTTAGTTATCCATGTATGTGGTGACATAGTGGTTAGTTATCTATGTATGTGGTGACATAGTGGTTAGTTATCTATGTATGTGGTGACATAGTGGTTAGTTATCCATGTATGTGGTGACATAGTGGTTAGTTATCTATTTATGTGGTGACATAGTGGTTAGTTATCTATGTATGTGGTGACATAGTGGTTAGTTATCCATGTATGTGGTGACATAGTGGTTAGTTATCTATGTATGTGGTGACATAGTGGTTAGTTATCTATGTATGTGGTTACATAGTGGTTAGGTATCCATGTATGTGGTGACATAGTGGTTAGTTATCTATGTATGTGGTGACATAGTGGTTAGTTATCTATGTATGTGGTGACATAGTGGTTAGTTATCCATGTATGTGGTGACATAGTGGCTAGTTATCCATGTATGTGGTGACATAGTGGTTAGTTATCTATGTATGTGGTGACATAGTGGTTAGTTATCTATGTATGTGGTGACATAGTGGTTAGTTATCCATGTATGTGGTGACATAGTGGTTAGTTATCTATGTATGTGGTGACATAGTGGTTAGTTATCTATGTATGTGGTGACATAGTGGTTTGTGCGATCTCTGTGTATGTGGTGGCATAGTGGTTAGTCTGTTCACTCCTCCTCCTCCTCCATCTCCTTCCTCTTCTTCTTCTTCTTCTTCTTCTTCTTCTTCTTCTTCTTCTTCTTCTTCTTCTTCTTCTTCTTCTTCTTCTTCTTCTTCTTCTTCCTCTTCTTCTTCCTCTTCTTTTTTGTACTTTTTTTCTGCCCGTGATCTATTTATATACTCCCCAGTGTGTGTCCTATCCACCACCAGCGTCTGTTCTCCAACTCTTAGTTCATCGACATTTATCTAGATCTCTCCAAGAGCTCGACACCACTTTACACCCAGCTAATATCTTGATAGCCATATTGGACTTGGTCCGTCTACTAGCCCAGATGACACTCAACTCCCCCCCCCCCACCCCAAAGAAACACAATTCCTTTGGAAGGATTCTAACACATGACCATGGAGTGGGCAGGCTGGTGACTGGACTACCACAACTCTCTTGGTGGAGATTGTAGCGGATCTGCTGGTACACGTAGTCTAGCCATACAGTGGATCTGCTGGTACACATAGTCTAGCCATACAGTGGATCTGCTGGTACACGTAGTCTAGCCATACAGTGGATCTGCTGGTACACGTAGTCTAGCCATACAGTGGATCTGCTGGTACACGTAGTCTAGCTATACAGTGGATCTGCTGGTACACGTAGTCTAGCCATACAGTGGATCTGCTGGTACACGTAGTCTAGCCATACATCGGATCTGCTGGTACACGTAGTCTAGCCATACAGTGGATCTGCTGGTACATGTAGTCTAGCCATACAGTGGATCTGCTGGTACACGTAGTCTAGCCATACAGTGGAGGTTCGGAACTAGAGTTAAGCTTGAAACCTACTAGTGTCCGTGTCAGTTAACTCTCATCGTCGTCTTTGGTGGTATGACCTGGCGTCTGGAGATACCTTCTAGTGTTACTTCTTGTTTCCACTTATATCATGGCAACAAAAGAAGGCAAAAGTTTGGGGATTAAATTGTCCGTCTTAATAGTTGCAGTTCATTATTTAGTTACTTCTCCTTCGTTCGACAAATGGGGGGGGGGGGGGGGGAATTAAAGAGAGAAATCGAGAGGAGAGCGAGAGATTGGTGAAAACATATAAAACAAGACTAGAGTAGAAGAGGGAAGCCTAAGACATGCCATATAAGGTTGACTTGGAAAAACTGTATAGTATGGCAGTAATGTCTTGATTAGTTTCCAGTAACCAAGGCAGAAAGTACTTCCAGTAACAGAGACACAATTGATCAATATTGTGAGCCCACCTATGATCTACACTCCTCACTCTGCTATACCGATGCTTTTAGTAAGCAGGCATTACTACTGGTTGTCTGTTTAGTTATATGAACTAATGTCCTAACATTCTTATAGTCCCTTTCAGTGCAAGTTAAAAACAGCGAATATGACGAAACAGAAAGAGTTTGGATGCAACTGAGGTGTGTTCCTGAGAGGGATATTGCGAATATGTTAGACAGCTAGATTAACTAACAGCGATTGCCAGTGACAGGCTTATGAAAGTAGAACACCCAACACACAAATAAATAAAGAAAGAAAGAAAGAAAGAAAGAAAGAAAGAAAGAAAGAAAGAAAGACAGACAGACAGAAAGAAAGACAGACAGACAGAAAGAAAGAAAAATAAATATAAAGCCTACTTTGATCATGCAATGAATGAAAAGCGAGACTTTGGAGAACATCGTGACGACTGGACAGATACGTGGGAAACCAATCAGATTCTGATTGAGAGAAATGATGCTGGATGGACTGAGACGGTGACATGGAGTTAATATCATCAGCAGAGTTGCCCTACAACACCAAGAATCAAGCTCTGTGGAGAGATATGAGCGCGTCTCCTTGTTGTCAAGGCACATGCTGATGATAACGCTCGAAATTATGAAAACAAAACATGTAGATTTAATAATAATTTTATTGATTAGTGTAAAAACCATATCAAATTAACATAACAGTCCGTATATTTGTTTAATAAATGCACACATATAACATACATTACATCCTACAAGCGTTCATCCAGATCTTAATCAAGGACAACTTCCTCTCACTGCTGCTGTTGACCGAGAACTGGGTGTAAATACACAGAGAACTGTTTTCTTTAAACTTGAAGTACCAGAAGGCGAATAAGACAAACATCTAGTACTGCACTATGATATGTCCGCACAGTAAGGCCAAGCAGTTGTCCACGCCTGGATGTGTACAGACTATATAGTTTTACATGTCAGCATAGTGAAGTACAGCAGTTGTCCACGCTTGAGGCGTATAGACTATATAATTTTACATGTCAGCACAGAGAGGTACAGCAGCTGTACACACTTTGAGGCTGCAGCCTATTTGGTTTTACAAATAAATTAGTTGCGTGCATTATACAGAACATCGCAATCAACCCCAACATTGTTGGCTGTTTTTTATTTACTAGGCATATTAATGTTCAGTAGATTGCCATTGCTTTCTGAACCACGGACGCTCGTACCAGTGCTAAAAGACGGTCTGCTTCTAAATTGTCTGAAGTTGATTTCGAACCCGGTATTCGGGATTGCGAATCAGATCAGCTGCCTCTACGTCACACAAGCCGGCCGGTGTATAGTATCAGCCCTATATTTGTATAGACCAATCGAAAATCGCTTGACCAATATCACCCCGGGTAGCCTTTACTCCCAAGTTCACTTCCAGGTACTGATTTTAATCTGAGTCGACCCTGGAGCACAAGCCAAAGTTTACAAAAAGACCTCAGCTCTATGGGAATTCGAACACATGGTCACTCGTCCGACAGGGCAAGCGTGCTATAATCTGTGCAACAACGGCAGACTTAAGACAGCAGAAGTAGCTCACCTGTCAGAGTCTGAAATGAGATGCAGGAACATCGTTACGCCCGCCAGGCGAATAAGTCCCAACTGGAATGCAGGGACATCGTTACGCCCGCCAGGCGAGTATTGGTCACCTGCCTACAGGTTGCTGGCTGACGCAATAGCCAGCGGTTAGGCAAGGACAACGCAAGACGCACGCAGGCCTCGTGAAGTGAATCCACAGAGGGCAAGCGCGTTGCGAGAAACAGACCGACAGGACGTATAGAGAGAGAAAGGCTTGTGTAGTTCTGTGCCCGAAAGTCGAGTTCTTGTGTATCTTGTGAGATAGACTGTAAGCTGTGGGTTGTCTGTAAGTGTATTGATGTACCATATATGTAATGTATTTATTATCACATGCCAAACTAGATCGTGTTGCATGTGATCGGTAAATAAATCCATTGAACTTCGTGTCGTTGCGTCTCAAGTCTAATCATGTTGTACATGTGTTAGGGATAACGAGCCAAATCTAAGACACTGACATGTGTGAACGTGGGTTGCTCGTCCGTGTTTGAACCATAATTGTGAACGTGGGTTGCTCGTCCGTGTTTGAACCATAATTGTGTACGTAAATAACTCGTCCTCATTGAACGTGGTCATCCGTATTTAAGATTGAACCATAGTTGTGAACGTGACTTTCGTCCAGAGATAATGTACATTTAAATGTCAACGTGAAGTCTCATCCTCATATAGTATTATATTAAATTGTTTGAATATGGAGGATGTGAACGTCAAGTACATACATTTGTTTGATCCTGTAAACGTGTAAAACATCAGTGATTGTGTAACTTGTCGCCATTTTGACCTTGTCGACACCGTGAAACCGTCGCCATTGTAACCTTGTCGCCATCTTGAAAACTTGATGTCTATGTCCTTACTGAATGTCATCTTGATGTAAGTGATGTGTCATCAGTGTTATAGAGTGTTAAGTAAGATATATTTAGATTGTCTTTGTGAAGTTGTTTGTGGAAAGCAAAAAGTTTCGGAAAGAAAGTGACTTGTGATTGAAAAAAAAAATTTGTTGATTGACGACATTACGACCTACAATTACACTCAACGCCATACAAACCTAATCAAAACTTAGTGACAAGCATACACACCACATCAAATAGACGCTAATTTATTTCCTCCAAAACAAAGCAGGTTTTCTGTGCCATCTGAAACCCTTGCCCGTAGAGGTCATTTGTGTTTTGAACTAGCGACCCTACAGTTCCTAGCCCTAGTGTGAACCGTTCTTCACCGCATCCAGTACACTTGAATATATTTTTCTTTTCATATACTTTCGGATGCAAATTTAGGCACAAATTGTAAGTTGAACACAATTTTAAATTTTTCACTATACTAACAACTTATAACTAATTGTATAGCTGACCACTCATTTTCATTTACTATTACCATCATGTCTTCATTAAACGACTTCATAGATATGGGTTTGAAACTGAAGTTAACTGGTGATGAGTTAACAAAGTGGAGTGAAAGGAAATACTCTGAATACCTCCTAGTACAGGAGAAAGCGATGGAACGCGACGAAAGAGCTGCTGAAAGAGCATTAAAACAAGCAGAGACAGAAACAGCCTTAAAGCAATCAGAGGCAGCAATGGCGTTGAAACAGGCAGAGTTAGAGAATGAACTAAAGAAGGCATAGATAGCAGCTCAAAGCAAACGTGAAGAGCTGGAATTGCAACTAAAGATTAAACAACTTGATACTGAGACTGCCATAAACAAAGAGTCTAAGAAAGCTGAGAGACTGGAGAAAGAAAACCAGTACAAAAAGTATCAAGGTATTGTACGCAATTATACCTCAGGTGACTGCATTGCAGCTTTCACCCAAAATTTTGAAACTTTAATGGACCATTACGAGGTCCCAATGTCTGAATGGAATATTATTTACATGAGGAGTTTGTCAGGGGAACCTCTAAAAGTCATAGAGACTATTCCCAAAGACCTCAGAAAAGATTACCATTATCTAAAATCAAAGATTATGGCACATTTTATGCTAGATGAGGCAGGATACAGAGAACAATTCAGCAAGTTGAGCCCAAAATCGACTCAAACGTTCTCTGACTACCTCTGTTTAGTCCGAGACATATTTGCAAAATGGACTTCAGCAGCCAAAATAAATAAAGATTACCAGAAATTAGAAGATCTAATTATCAGGGATAAAGTCATCTCATCCCTTCCATCAGCATTTTCGAAATTTTTGCAAGAGAATGAATGCACGAGTGTAGATCAGATTGAGAAACGTGGTTCTGCTTATTATACAGCCAATAAACATTGTTTTGCTAGTGAAGCTGTTGATACAAACTTTGTAGCATCGGCTAACTATGACAAACCTCGATCAGAACCCTATCATAGGCAGAAACCACATAAGCCTACGTCTGAGAAATACAATCATTGTAGATATTGTAATTATTCACATCATCAAGGTGAGATGTGCGACAAGAACCCCGCATATCTTACATATCTACAGAACATCGTAAATAGACAAGATAAGGAGCGTAACGCCTTCAGGAATGCACGTAAATGTTTTCTCTGTAAGGCGTAAGGGCATTTTCGTCATGCTTGTAAAGGGAGGCAAATGACCAATAAAGCAAATGCCGCCTTATTTGATAGTTCATCATCAGATGAAGAACAATCTGAGAAACACCCTGTGAACTCAGCACAGCCTTTTGACATGTTTAACGCAAATAAATGTACTGTTTGTAATACCTTTTATGAAGATGGCGTTTTAACATGCGGCTATTCTATTCCTATTGCCAATGAAGAAGCTAATTTGGTAATAGACTCCAAAGGCAGAATAAACATCCATCAGGGATATGTGAATGGCAAGCCCGCTACAGTCCTTCGAGACACCGGCAGTTCACTTATTGGACTGAAGAGAAGTCTCATAATGCCTACAGACTACACAGGCAGGCACGTAACATGCAGAACATTCTCTGGGAATATTGAAAAGTACCCATTAGCATGGGCGTATATTCAGACACCTTTCCTCACTGGGAAAGTAAAATGCGCAGCATTAACTAACCCTGTTTGTGATATCATCATTGGAAATTTACCAGAGGTGAATGATATACCCCATGATATAACATCTGTTTGCATTGATGAAAACTTAACATCATCACCATCAAATATCATCATTGAGAATGTTGTATCACCAAATGAATGTATGGTAGCTAATGTAGCACTAAGATCTCATGACATCATTGATCAAACTGTTTCATCACCATCCGATATCATTGAATGTGTGAACGCAGTAACTAGATCTACTGCTAGAGTGCAAGATGAAATTAATCAAGCTGAGGCTATAGAAATGATTAGCCCAGTGATACTACCTCCTAAAACTATGAAGGAGACTTTTGTAACAGCCCAAAAAGCTGATCCTTCATTGTCTAAATATTTTAATTTGATCGGCCAAAAGCCAAAGGTAACCAAAAATGCAAGATGGCATTTTGCTTTGAAGAATGGCATCCTCACAAGGTACTATACCAGAGGTGACAACACAACAGAGCAAACTGTTTTGCCAGTTGAATACCGTAAGCAAGCCTTACATCTTGCCCATGATATACCTCTTGCAGGGCATATGGCATACTCTAAGACCAGATCAAGATTATTAACACAGTTTTATTGGCCCAAATTCTGCAATGACATAAAGCAATATTGCAGAAGTTGTGACATCTGCAAAAAACTGGTAAAGAAAGGTAAACACCCACAGGCAAAGTTACAAATAACTGACTTAGCCAGTCGACCTTTTGAGAAAATATCTGTTGACATAGTGGGCCCTCTTAATCAAATAACAACCAGAGGGAATAAATATATTATTACCATCGTTGATCTATGTAGTCGCTGGCCTGAAGCGATTCCGCTAAAGAACATTACTGGCAATGATATAATGGAAATTTTCTTTCATATATTTTCACGGATAGGATTTCCAGACACTATCCAATCTGATAGGGGAAGTCAGTTCATTGCCGCATCTACTCAAGCTTTCACCAAGATGTTAGGGGTGAAGCAATGTTTCAATTCCCCGTACTATCCTCACTCAAGTGGGATCATAGAAAAGTTTAACGGTGATTTAAAGCATATGCTTGCTAAAGTCACGCAAGAACACCCCAACAACTGGGACTTGTATTTGCCTGCCATACTTTTTGCTTAACGCGAAGTTCCCCATTCTAGTACTGGGTTCTCTCCTTTTGAACTTATCTATGGTGCCAAACCACGTGGCCCATTGACTATCTATCATCAAATGTTAACTGAAGCCACTCCATTACTCAAACCCATATCATCATACGTATACGTTACATCATTGCGTGAAAGAATCATCAAATCTTGTATAATTGCAAAAGAAGCACTAAAAGTATCTGGTGCTACATATAGACAATATGCAGACAAAGGTAACAGGACACCAACGTTGACACCTGGACAAGACGTACTTCTTCTCTTACCTAGTGTCTTGAAGTGCCTGTCCTCTAAATCCCACGGGACCGTACACTTAAAGCAACTCAAATTGAACTCGTCAAGAACAGATCAGAACAACAAAACATGTTCTATCTTACCAACAGGATCATGAACATATAGCAGACTCAAATCGAGCAAGCGAAAGACGTACTTTTATTCCGCCGCAGGACAAAGTATATGCTCTTGTAGAAACGTGAGCTGATCCCTATACGCAGGATCGGCGCTCACTTAAATAATATCTACCTACGAGCTCTAAGTCCAGCTCGCTGCCCTTGAGGCTTAATTATCCAAATCCTCAGTTCAACTGATTAAATAAAAGTCTAGGTATTCGCACCCGGTCTTTCTACTGTTGTGTTGTCTTTAATACATTCCTCTCCGGACTCCCAGCTGCTTCATCACGAAATTACCGCCTCCAGGTGTCACCTTCACATCGGAGCCTTTCAGAAACACATCTTGTTCGTATCCCAAAGTCACAGCGTCTCCCGTTGCCGTGTTCTGACGTTCTCCACATTCTCCTTGGATTCCTCTGTTGACATCCACTTTAGTGTCTGAATGGGAAACTCCGTATCTGATTTTCCACCACCCATTCCGATGACGTCATTATGTCTAAACGCCATGTGGCAGTATGCCCTCCTCCCTTTTAAAATGATGTAATCATTTTTTTTTCCAAGAGAATTAACCTGACACATAGCAGTGTAGACACAATGACTTTTATCTCGACCGCTATGTCGTAAATCTTAATCTTATCCAACGGGTAGGTAGGGGACTAGTATTATGACATCATAATTTTAGGCGTACTCGGAATTAAGTAATAATAACTAATGATCAATGATCAAAATATAACTATACTAACATAGTATTTAATCTAACTACGTTAACTAATCAACTATTATCACAATTCATTAAATTAAATTCTATATACACACAATAATATTATACAATGTTCAATTCATATTCACAATACGTGTTCACCAGTTTTCCTTTACAGTAGTTACCCCTAGTCACAAACCATCCAAGTGAAAACTCGATACAGGAGAAAACCCACACAAGTCAAAGTTCCCAAAGTTCTCCATGCCTCAACGGTTCCTCCTCACGTAAATTTCTTATCATCCTGTCAAAATCACATATTGACAGAAGTATCCAACTATTTAAACTAGCTATTTGCATTAATAATATGTAATTGTTGATCTGTGTGTGTATTGCCAGTAAATTCGGTGCTATCTAACACATATTTCCAAACACTCTATGAACAAACAACTATAATAAACTAGGATTGAATAAATTGAATAAAATATTTATATTTATAGTTGATTTAAAATATCGGCAAGATTATAATTGAGTTGTAGCTCTTACAGTTTTGTGAAGAATCATATCTCACAGATTCAAGATTTCTAAGATAATAAATCAGAAATATAATAAATATTTAAATCAAATACTCTTCATAAAATTATTAAGTTCTCTAATAACGATATAGTTACGAACAATTATATGTAGAATAGAGAACCAACATATTTTCACACACTTAAGTGAAGAAAAATAGTGAGAATAATTCTGACAAATATAACCTTACACAGTGACATCTGGTATAACTAAGTAATAAGACCCTAATGTGTCTGTAGTGTACTATGTGTTGATATGAACCTAACACTTTCACATTCATCCCATTTTATTTTTCTTTATTGTTTTCTTTTATTCTTCCTTTCATTTAATTTCTTTCTTTCTTTCTTTGTTTCAAATCTGTAGAATCTCTCTTCTGCACTCATGCCAATATTTGTACATTGTAACTTTGTTGATTGGAACAATGTAATTGTTTTCAGTCTTGTGTATCTTCTTTTAATTTGTGAATGGATAATTGTAATGCCGCACGCAACGTATTTCTTTGATTGTGTGTATCTGTTAGTGCCACACTTCTTGACTTCTGTGCGTATGTATGTAATCCATTTCTTGCCTTTTGTGTGTATATTTGTGCTATGCTTCTTCACTTCTGTGTGCATGTTTATGATATGCGTTTTTGTTTGTATGAACCCGTTTACACTATGTTTCCTCGCTTGTTGTGCATGTAACTTTTGTGTGTAACAACCAATGCGTGTAAGTTTTGGTTTCTTTTTTGAATGTTTCAAAAATATGTCATTTACCGACAAATAATCTAGTTTGCCTTGGTTTTGAGTATCAGTTATTTCTTCATGTTTGGGTTCGTTGACTTTGTGTAAATCTTGGCATTTGCAATTAATTACCGTTATGCTATCACTCAGTAGCATTGTATCATGCATGTCTACCGTTGATATACCCTGTGCTATTTGCATCTTTTCTTCTTCTTCTTCTTCTTCTTCTTCTTCTTCTTCTTCTTCTTCTTCTTCTTCTTCTTCTTCTTCTTCTTCTGTTGTTTCAATTTGGGCATTTGTACTTGTAAGTGTTTCGTTAGACTTGTGTTCTATAGTTCCTTTCTGAACGAAATCTCTGGCGATTGGTTCTTTCACTACTGTAGCACATACTTTACTTGTGTGATTACTTTCATACATTTGTCTTATACGCTCTTTCCACATTGCTTCCTTTGTAATATTCTCATTTTGAAGTGCGAGTCGTTTTTGATTGATTTCTGCCTCTCCAGTTATCCGCCTTTCTTCCATCTCTCTCTTCATTGCAGATATCTTTTCACGTTGCAACGTTAATTCTTTTTCTCTAGACTCTATTCGTTCGCGTTGCAAGGCTACCCTCTTTTCATGTTCCAGTGCCTTTAACTCTGCGACTGCGGTTATCTGTCTTGCCGTTAACTCTTTTCTTATTCCAGCTATCTCATTCTGCTTGATAGCCATCTCTAGTGCCCATTTCTTTTGTCGTTCTTGTCGTTCACGCGTAGCTTGAAGTTGCTCTGTTGCATGTTTTTCTCGTTTTTCCATCCACTCACGTGCGGTTTGAGCTCTGAATTCTTGCAGCACCCAATTCCTAAGGTCCGCACCAGCTAAACCATTCTTCTCACCCAACTCCGTGAAATATTGTAGTGTCGACATGTTGTCCTACCTGTACAATAATCTAGCTGACAAATGATAGGACAATGCAAAAATGTAAATATGTTTGATTCAGATAAGAATCAATATAACAACTGTTGAACGACATGTGAACTGTAACTCAACAGCACTGTAAACTTGAACAATAAAGAAATTCAGTAACTTCTTGCTATCTATATATCTGAAGTGTTATTATCTGTAAATAACAGAAAATAATATAAGAAATATATTCAGTATAAAGAATATATAATACTAGACACTCAACAATGACAGAAGACGACTGACGAGTGACGTAAATAGATATTTTCTTTCATAAAATAGCACTTTTATAGAAATTACTACTATACTTAATCCAAGACAAAAATTATCTGTTGACACCCCAATATTCCAGTGTCCTTGCTTAATGTAAAAATGCCCTTCTAACCGCCCACACTATCCATTTTTGAATTAATTTACTCATTATTAAATAATAGGCACCTCATTTATCAACAATAACACATTCCCAACAATAACATATACTGGCCTTTTTCAGGTTCTCGTGTCCGTAAATATAATGCTCGATAATTTACATCCTATATGTTAACGACGATATGCCAAGGGAAGGAATTGTATAAGGAAGTAGACCGCTCCTTGCTTGTACGAAAGTACAATGAATTTGTACAAACCCGAACCAACGCGGTTCGTAACCAATTTCTGAGAAACGTGATTGGCTTGGGTGTTTTCGACGATACTTGAGTTATAGCAGCTGAATGCTGTGGGTACTGGAACGCTTAATGTCCACAATGGAGTATAGCGTCGTAAGTTTAGCGTGAAAACGAATGGTATCACGCCCAATAAGAACAATGTCACTCCGTATAACGTTCCGATGTGTAACCGCTGAAGTGTAAAGTGAGTAGCCTCCTGACGTGTGTAGTGTATCCGTGTACAGTCAATCAGTGTCCAAACGTTACCGTTGTCCGTAGATGTCGACGTAATGAGTTAATGTTCGGTCCCGACTGACCGAGTTGAATTCTTCAAATGTAACGAAATCCTCTGTGATTTCAAAATAGTATGTCCTAGTGTACGTGTACGTGTCGTCTTGAAGTGAGAGTTGTTGTCCGGTATGTGGGTAATGGTGTTGTAATGTCCTCCATCCCGTAAGTAGTATCTTCAAGTATAAAATAATGTCGGTGAATTCATTATGAATAGCGTTGGTATCCCTTGTGTTCCACTAATCTCGTTGACTTGAATACGGATGAACGAATACATCCGTGGTTGGCATTTGTAATTAATAGTTGCTGCTTCTATAATTATAATATAGCCAATGTAAGTATTGGTAAGCGCCTACAAATCGTAAACTCTTCAAATTGTGAGTGGTATTCTGTGTATAAGTGTTGCCTCAATGTCCTGGCGTCAGGGTATCAGAGTAAGAGTATATATAATAAGTCCTGACGTGATATCTAACGTGTAGCGACCAATTGAATGTCACACCTAAACTTCCTTGAGAGATGACAATCTATGTGGCGAAGGTAATCTTCATGGTAGTGTATAGCATCCTCCAACATCCGACGTCAGCAAGTTTTCAGACATGTACAATAAATAATGTCTATAGACGTATCGAATGTCCTTTGCGCCGATAGTGAATTTATGACAGAGTGTCGGCATCAAATATAATCGTGTGTGGTGTCAAAATCTTTTGGCGTTTTAAACAACCAAGTCAAAACTGTTAGTAATGTTCGTAAAATAACGAATGTCTTTCTGATAGAGTAAACTATACTTGCAGATCGGTAGTACACTCCATCCTATGTGGAACAGTCCAACGATAAATGTGATAATAATCTTGAATCATGACGAACTTCATAAATTCCGCAGATTGTTTAGCATAAAGTCACTTTTGAGCAGTTGCAATCAAATTCGTGAGCAACTCATCAATTCTCGAATGTACAGTGTCCATTGCTGTGTTATCGTACAATATTGTGGTGTAGACTTGTGGCAGTGCAGTGTTTCTTTAGATCTTATGGCCTACTCACATCGACATAATTCCTTTTCAATGTCGACCATGGTTTCGATTGTTTCGCATATCTCTTATGTAACCACCATCTTCTTTTCTCACGTAGACTTATAGTTGTAACTGTATATTCTTTAAATAAATAATGTTCTTAAATAAGTTACATTATTACTCAATGTTCGTTATTTCTAATATTTCATAGCGCTGTGGTGAGTTCAATAAGGTGGAATGTTTTTGCGCATCTGGTGCAAACTTGATATGCTTAATAGATCGTACTTCTTGAACATGATTGAGTTATTATGTATTAATTGTGTACGTACTTACAGTTTTTATGATGTTTTAATTTCACCTGTTGATATTACTTTATCACACAATGCTCTTTCCCTTCATTTATTTCGGCTGTTGTTCCGGCAAGGACCTTTTAAAGTTATAAGACAGATTTCAGCTGTAGACTATGAGATTAAAATAAAAGACAAACACAAAATATTCCACATCAATATGCTAAGACCATATTACAACAGAGATAACGAACAAGACGATACATTAGCTTGTACAGTAATAATAGACCATGAAGATGACGAAGATAGTGACGAAATTCCAACACCTGCAGTAGACACGACGAACTGCTTGAAAGAAATCAAATTAAACCCAAACTTAACTCAAGCAGAAACACACAGCTGCAAACATCTCATACAACAGTACGTATGACACGACTTTTACTTGTGGACATACCAAACATTATCTGTTACATGGATGACATTTGTGTTCATACAAAGACAATGACAGACCATATAAAGACATTACAACAGACATTTGAACGGATCAGACAGCACGGACTGACGGTAAAGCCGACAAAAGTAGACATAGCCTATCAGGAAATATCCTTCTTGGGGTACAAAATATCTAATGGCTTTGTCACGACAGATGATAACATCGTGTCCAAAATACTGAAATTCTCACTTCCGACTACGAAAAAGCAAGTCAGAAGTGTGTTAGGATTACTAAATTATTATAGACAGTTCATACCTGATTTTGCTGAACTGACTGAAAAATTTACTAACCTACTAACAAAAGATCAACCTGAAAATATTGTAAACAATCAATGCCTAAAATTTGCATTCCAGAAAGTTTTATCTTATTTTTCTGAGAATAGTTTAAAGAACCCCATTCTCAAATTGCCAAATTTTCTAATCCCTTTCAGATTACGCACAGACGCTAGCTCCGTAGCGATTGGAGCAGTTCTGTTACAGGAACATGATAACATCCTTCATCCTGTATATTACTTCTCTAGAAAATTAAAAACTAGAGAACGCTCTTGGTCAACACCGCAGTTGGAAGTCCTTGCTCTAGTTGAGGGTATAACAAAATTTTCCAGATTCCTTCTGGGACGTCATTTCATTGTTGAGTCCGACAATAGTCCGTTGAAATTTATTACTTCAGGGATGCCTACGAACCAAATGATAGCACGCTGGTCTTTGAAACTCCAAGATTACAGCTTTGAAGTTCGACATATTTCAGGCAGAACCAACACAATTGCCGATCTGTTGTCCCGTTGTCCGACCGACCCAGTAAGCACTAATGTCTGAGTGCAGTGTGTCAAATACACTCAGAACAACACAGCCATCAGTGAAGATTCTTTTTTTTTCTTCCACAAAAAGCTATGTGTCTACTATATAATGTGATAGGGTTTAATCCCATTATATATAGTTTTCTTATTTTAGTATTAGTATTGTATTAAGTGCTTTGAATAATTGTGTAGTGTGTGGTAGAAAGCGAACAATATTAATTACACATATACTACGAAACAAGAACAGTGCCACATTCGCTCTGGACTTACCGCAAGCGAACTATCCAATTTATCAGTGGTATCTGTGTGTGGAACATTTCCATTTCCAGTGATATTTTTAATCCGTGTGTGAAAGAGTGAACTTAACTTTGACATTTACACCACTGCAGTCAACGAAATCCAGAAGTTTTCCAGCGAAACATCCAACACATGAACGATCAGAACAGTTACATTCCGAGTTGCCACATCAGACCGGAACACGTGTGTTATAGAATTTTCCAACATCAGCTATTCGTGTGTACTTCCGGATAAGTTAAAAATTTAGTCCAAAATTAGCAGACGACAAACTGTCAAAACTGTCATTTACTGCCAATATAGTACCTTGCGGTGTATGACAGAGGGGTCTTTGAGCCTGAGGAATAAAGGCCGCCTGGCTAGTGCAGTCGCCGCGAACTGTGCAGGTTAGGATTTTCTTTTTAAAAAGGTATGACGCTTCTAAAATGTTTAAGCATCATCAATCTCGAATACACGAATTGTGTATTAATAGTGTTTCATCTAGTGTAATCTTAGAATCATATCTTGATTAACTTATTCATACTATCGACTTTTTTTTCGCTTGTATGAAAAAGCATCAAGCGATGACGCTGAGAAATAGAAAAATAATTGTAAATTATTAAATTTAATGTTGTTTAAAATTATGGCCCTTTCATTTAATTGTTATTACATTATTACACCAAGGGCGATAAATTGAAATGTATTTGAATATGTGTTGTATATAAATAGCCATGTTGTCACCATAAATTGTGGTTGCATTTGTTCTGGTATTAAAATACAAGAGTGAAGTATTCAGTTTATACTACAGTCCCCAGAGCTTTATAGACAAGTAGTTACTCCATGGGCGATGTGTTCTATATTACTCCAGCTGCCTTTATTTCCCAGAACATTACCCTTGTAGCCACTTAGGGCTGGTCGACCTGGGAGCTCCAATGAATTAAACAAACAACAAAAACCCCGTCTAGATTGGGTCTCGAACAAATGACCATGGTGCCTGCCACATGGCGTTTAGACATAATGACGTCATCGGAATGGGCGGTGGAAAATCAGATACGGAGTTTCCCATTCAGACACTAAAGTGGATGTCAACAGAGGAATCCAAGGAGAATGTGGAGAACGTCAGAACACGGCAACGAGAGACGCTGTGACTTTGGGATACGAACAAGATGTGTTTCTAAAAGGCTCCGTGTGAAGGTGACACCTGGAGGCGGTAATTTCGTGATGAAGCAGCTGGGAGTCCGGAGAGGAATGTATTAAAGACAACACAACAGTAGAAAGACCGGGTGCGGATACCTAGACTTTTATTTAATCAGGTGAACTGAGGATTTGGATAATTAAGCCTCAAGGGCAGCGAGCTGGACTTAGAGCTCGTAGGTAGATATTATTTAAGTGAGCGCCGATCCTGCGTATAGGGATCAGCTCACGTTTCTACAAGAGCATATACTTTGTCCTGCGGCGGAATAAAAGTACGTCTTTCGCTTGCTCGATTTGAGTCTGCTATATGTTCATGATCCTGTTGGTAAGATAGAACATATAGCAGACTCAAATCGAGCAAGCGAAAGACGTACTTTTATTCCGCCGCAGGACAAAGTATATGCTCTTGTAGAAACGTGAGCTGATCCCTATACGCAGGATCGGCGCTCACTTAAATAATATCTACCTACGAGCTCTAAGTCCAGCTCGCTGCCCTTGAGGCTTAATTATCCAAATCCTCAGTTCACCTGATTAAATAAAAGTCTAGGTATCCGCACCCGGTCTTTCTACTGTTGTGTTGTCTTTAATACATTCCTCTCCGGACTCCCAGCTGCTTCATCACGAAATTACCGCCTCCAGGTGTCACCTTCACACGGAGCCTTTTAGAAACACATCTTGTTCGTATCCCAAAGTCACAGCGTCTCTCGTTGCCGTGTTCTGACGTTCTCCACATTCTCCTTGGATTCCTCTGTTGACATCCACTTTAGTGTCTGAATGGGAAACTCCGTATCTGATTTTCCACCGCCCATTCCGATGACGTCATTATGTCTAAACGCCATGTGGCAGTGCCTGCAGATAGCTGTTCTAACCATACTGTTACTGCAGTTTACAATTCCATGATATACTTTTCTTAAGATTATTCTCAAACTTATTACGAACAGATCAAAGAGTATAGTGAAAACTTTTTCATGATTGAAACGCATTTGAATCTACTCTTTCCGTCATCTATAAGATTTCGGTCGCTGATTGTTGCTGACGTGAATTAGTCTAGAACCTGCTAGTTCTAGAGACGATTTCTTGGTGGATCACATTAGAATCTGCTAGTTATAGAGACGATATCGAGGTGGATCAACTAGAATCTGCTAGTTCTACAGATGGTTTCTATGTGGATTATGTTAGGAAATGCTAGTATTAGAGATGATTTCGAGGTGGAACATGTTAGAATCTGCTAGTTCTAGAGACGATTTCTAGATGTATCATTTTAGAGCCTGCTAGTTCTAGAGATGATTTCGAGGTTAATCATGTTAAAATCTGCTAGTGCTAGAGACGATTTATAGGTGGATCATGTTAGAACCTGCTAGTTCTAGAGACGAATTCAAGGCGGATGGTTACGCAAATTTTAGCCTGGAGATGTGTCTTACAATGAGGGCAGAGACATATTGACAGTTTATCTCAGAAAAAGGGCTCGGAATTCGATGTTAGTAGGACACATAGCCGTGCACCATGCTCGGGTGTAAAATATTCCACATACTCTATTATGATGTCAACAATATCCAGCTTCACGGCAGCTCTCAATAGAAATATTCAGTTCTTCTTCTTCTTCTTCAGCGTTCCGAGCCATTGAGGTTCTTTGCTGCAAATACAATCTGTCTCCATTCGTCTCTCTGGTGGACCTTCTCCTGCCAGTGAATATGTGAGAAGCAGATGAAGAAACTGTCCCAGTATTATCATACATCAGTACATATCGGTGTACCTTTATCGAATGCTCATATAACCTCGTTGCTTCGAACAAAATAGAAAACCGTTGAGAAATATTTAGTCTAGTCTAGTTATATTTGCTTCTTGTCTCATACATTGCCGTTTCTCTCTCGTCAAGTACATTGTTGTTTCAGTCTTGTCTCATACATTGTTGTTTCTTTATAATCTCATCGATTATTGTTCCATTTTGGTCTCATCCATTGTCTTTCATTTCTGGTCTCATCCTTGTATTTTTACCCCCTCCCTTGACTCCCTCAGCATTGTTGTTTCTTTCTTGTCTAGAACATTGTTCCTTCTTTTTGTCTAGAACATTGTCGTTTCTTTATTGTCTAGAGTTTCTTTCTTGCCTAGAACATTGTTGTTCCTTTCTTGTCTAGAGTTTCTTTCTTGCCTAGAACATTGTCGTTTCTCTATTGTCTAGAGTTTCTTTCTTGTCTAGAACATTGTTGTTCCTTTCTTGTCTAGAACATTGTTGTTCCTTTGTTGTCTAGAGTTCCTTTCTTGTCTAGAACATTGTTGTTCCTTTATTGTCTAGAGTTTCTTTCTTGCCTAGAACATTGTTGTTTCTTTCTTGTCTAGAGTTTCTTTCTTGTCTAGAACATTGTTGTTTCTTTCCTGTCTAGAACATTGTTGCTTCTCTCTTGTCTAGAACATTGTTGTTTCTTTCTTGTCTAGAACATTGTTGTTTCTTTCCTTTCTAGAACATTGTTGCTTCTCTCTTGTCTAGAAGATTGTTGTTTTTTTCTTGTCTAGAACATTGTCATTTCTTTCTTGTCTAGAACATTGTTGTTTCTTTCTTGTCTAGAATATTGTTGTTTCTCTCTTGTCTAGAACATTGTTGCTTCATTAGTGCCAACCCATTGGCCAAAACTAGTCTCATACTAAACACATGGTATGTTTTGTTACATGCAAACATGGTAGAAACGTTAATGTGTAATTCTACTAGTGTGGTAAATCACTACCACAGTCTACGTGCTCTGATCAAAGTTATCTTCTCTCCAGAACCCTCACCTCGTAAAGTTTAGGTGTTATAACAATCCCACTTACATAACTAAGCTCAGGTACTGAAGATGGCGTAGGTGGAAGAAACTGGAATCTCTGGATCATGGAAGAAAGAAAGAGGAACAGTTCCATCTTAGCCAAAGCCTCGCCGAGACACACACGACGCCCAATGCTGAACGGGATGAACTGCTCGGGGATCTGCAACTTGCCACTGTTGTCAATGAAGCGCTCGGGTCTGAACTTCATGACATCATCACCCCATGTGGCTTTGTCATGTAGGACGGAGTCCAGGTTCGGAATGATGTAGGTGCCTTTAGGCAGAGTATAGTCTCCTAGAACTAATTCCTCGGTACATAAGTGGGTCAGAGAGAGTGGAACAATACTTGCCAGGCGTTGAGTCTCCATGATCACAGCATTCAGGTATGTTAGTTTAGACTTGTCTTGGATGGTTGGGGTTCGATCGGGTCCTATCTGACTCTTGATTTCTTGGTAGACTTTATTTTGAACTTCGGGGTAGTGGAGCATGTAAAGAACACACCAATACAAGGTGGTGCTAGTGGTCTCGGTTCCAGCCCCAAAGAGATCAATCATGATCTTCAGCAAATTCTGATCATTCAGTGTGGTAGAAATGCCAGCTTTAATTTTCTTGTTTCTTTCAATAATGTATGCATCTATTAAATTGCAGACTTCGTTGGCATCTTCTATATGTCGCTTCTTCTCTACAAGAAACTTCTTCAGCGAATCCATAATTGCATTCATGTTTACTGACATTATTTTCGCCTTGAAGAAGTCTCCAGGGAGATGTCTGAGCCACATAAAAAAGTGCACTAAGCTGATATTTTGTTGATCACTAACAAGGGCACCCAATTTGTGCATGAGGTCTTGAAACTCCTTGTCGGTGTACTCAAATCTATGACCAATCAAAATAGGAGCAAATAATATTTGACGTACTAATATTAGTCATGACTCGGATATCTGTGGGCTTCCCTTTCAGGCCTGCCAGATAGTTCACGTAACATCTAACCTCTTCCTGTATTTTATCGGCGAGGAGATTCTTGCCCATTCCGAAAGCTCTCAGGATGGACAAGCTCACAGACCTCTGCTCCTTCCAGAGTGAGCCGCTTGAGAATATCACTCCGTGATCCTCTAGTCCGATAACCTGCAGACGCCAAGATTACAAAAATGTTCATGTACAGTTTTCTCGAAAAACACTGGGCATTGAGAAAGACGTAACAAATAAATGCGTTGATTATGTCTCTCCCTGTAACGGAGTCATCGGGTCTTAGAAAACTAACACGTTTGTAGAAATCAGCAATCTATTGGCGTATGCCCAGGTATTTCTTTCATACAAGATGTTTATTTCATTCATTGCCTCCTTCCATCACCGAATTACATGATCTTTATGTAGCTATATTGATCATTATGCAATAGTTAATGTGATCCTGGTGTAGTTTATGTGGTCGTGGTGTAGTTATTGTGATTATGGTAGAGTTATATTGCTCATAGTGTAGTTATATTGATCATGGTGCTTGTAGTTAATGTGATCCTGGGGTAGTTAATGTGACAATGGTGTATTTATATTGATCATGGTGTAGTTATAATGATCATGGTTCTTGTATTTAATGTGATCCTACAGTAGTTAATGTGAAAATGGTGTAGTTATATTGATCATGGTGCTTGTAGTTACATTGATCCTGGAGTAGTTAATGTGACAATGTTGTAGTTATATTGCTCATTATGTAGTTATAATGATCATGGTGCTTGTAGTTAATGTGACAATGGTGTATTTATATTGCTCATAGTATAGTTATATTGATCATGGTGCTTGTATTTAATGTGATCCTGGAGCAGTTAAAGTGACAATGGTGTAGTTATATTGATCAATGTGTAGTTATAATGATCATGGTGCTTATAGTTAATGTGATCCTGGAGTAGTTAATGTGACAATGGTGTAGTTATAATGATCATGGTGCTTGTATTTAATGTGATCCTGGAGTAGTTAATGTGATCCTGGAGTAGTTAATGTGATCCTGGAGTAGTTAATGTGATCCTGGAGTAGTTAATGTGATCCTGGAGTAGTTAATGTGATCCTGGAGTAGTTAATGTGATCCTGGAGTAGTTAATGTGATCCTGGAGTAGTTAATGTGATCCTGGAGTAGTTAATGTGATCCTGGAGTAGTTAATGTGATCCTGGAGTAGTTAATGTGATCCTGGAGTAGTTAATGTGATCCTGGAGTATTTAATGTGATCCTGGAGTAGTTAATGTGATCCTGGAGTAGTTAATGTGATCCTGGAGTAGTTAATGTGATCCTGGAGTATTTAATGTGATCCTGGAGTATTTAATGTGATCCTGGAGTAGTTAATGTGATCCTGGAGTAGTTAATGTGATCCTGGAGTATTTAATGTGATCCTGGAGTAGTTAATGTGATCCTGGAGTAGTTAATGTGATCCTGGAGTAGTTAATGTGATCCTGGAGTAGTTAATGTGATCCTGTAGTACTTAATGTGATCCTGGAGTAGTTAATGTGATCCTGGAGTAGTTAATGTGATCCTGGAGTAGTTAATGTGATCCTGGAGTAGTTAATGTGATCCTGTAGTACTTAATGTGATCCTGGAGTAGTTAATGTGATCCTGGAGTAGTTAATGTGATCCTGGAGTAGTTAATGTGATGCTGGAGTAGTTAATGTGATCCTGGAGTAGTTAATGTGATCCTGGAGTAGTTAATGTGATCCTGGAGTAGTTAATGTGACAATGGTGTAGTTATATTGATCATGGTGCTTGTAGTTAAAGTTATCCTGGAGTAGTTAATGGGACAATGGTGTAGTTATATTGATCATAGTGTAGTTAGTGTGACTCAGGGGTAGATAATGTGATCCTGGAGTAGTTAATGTGACTCAGGGGTAGATAATGTGATCCTGGAGTAGTTAATGTGAGCCTAAAGTAGCTAATGTGATCCTGTTGTATTTATATTGATCATGATGCTTGCAGTTAATGTGATCATGGTGTAGTTATATTGATCAGAGTGTAGTTAATGTGACTCAGGGGTAGATAATGTGATCCTGGAGTAGTTAATGTGACTCAGGGGTAGATAATGTGATCCTGGAGTAGTTAATGTGAGCCTACAGTAGCTAATGTGATCCTGTTGTATTTATATTGATCATGATGCTTGCAGTTAATGTGATCATGGTGTAGTTATATTGACCCTTGTGTAGTTAATGTAATCCTGGGGTAGTTAATGTGATCATGATGTAGTAATATGATTATGGTGTAGTCTGTTTCTGTGAGCAGTGAAAACGCACGACCGATGTGTTGCAGACTGATTACAGATGTACCTCAATGTGGAAGTGACCATTAATTATGATGAGAATGATTCCTAATCAAAAAAGAAGACCACAATTTCTAATTATATTATAACTTTTATAATAATTTGTAATTATATAAGTGCTAATTTTCTTTAGCATATCAAAAACATTATAAATATTATCAATGTTCAAGAAACGTGTAGTTCTGTAAGCGGTAGCCCAGTAGTTACCGCAGTGATATCACCGTTATTTGTACTGGAAAATTCCAGACACTACTAAACCAGTATTTCTCAACCGGTGGGGAATTCCCCCCCCCCCCCGGGGAAATTTTAGGGTTTTCAACCAGCGGGGTGGAGGAGAGAGGGGGGGGGGGGGGGGGGGGGGGGGGGGGTTAAGATTATTTCAAGATCGCGTTAATACAAGAACCGATTACTTGATATTGTTTCTCCCTCCATACTTTACGGTTCTGTACTTCTCGCCCTTCTGAAATTCATTTTATAACGTAAGTAGGCCGTCTCCCTGACCTAGAGGTTAAACTACTTTCTCCGTAATCCCGTTTATTCACATAGGGCAACGTAGCGCATGAGAATTGGAAGCGGTTCTCGCCGCGTTGGTGACTTACGGGATAAGTGAGCCGGCCGCTCAGAAAGCAATGGCAAACTACTGAGCGTAATATTGCTAAGAAATCAACAACAGCGGTAAAATGCTGGTGTTGACAGCTATGTCCTGTAAAGGATATGCGGGAAAGAAAACGTAAATGTAGACCTGCAAATCACGTTTTATGTAGACGTCTAGAATTGTTCTAGTATCTGTTATTAAAGTTAGCTTCCATTTTTGCGTATACTGTGTAGGGGCGGAAAAGGGGGGGGGGGGGATTTATAGGGAGGAAATAAGAAAGAAAAAAAAGGGGGGGGGGGGGAATGACGTTCTGAACATATGGTCAGGAGGTGCATGGGCCAAAACCTGTTGAGAACCATTGTACTACACACAAACCTTGTCAAGAAAAAATGGCGGCCTATCGGAAGAAACGTCAGCTTTCTTGACCAAGGCTTCCTTGATGAGATCGAAGCCGTTAAGTACAACCACTAAAGTCCTGCCCATGTACAAACTGTGGAATACATGTTCAGCTTTCAATGTGCGACACCTAAACACAGCAAGTGAACACAAACTGTGGACATACATGTTTAGCTATCAATATGTTACATATAAACACAGCAAATACTGATCTCCCTGGTGAAGGGGTTAAGGACGCTGTTCGTAATCCCGTATACCGACGTACGAGACACAGCTGCGTGAGATTCGACAGCGGATTGCTTTGAGTCGGTTTCTTACGGAAAGGTATGTGAGCCGGTCGTTCAGAAAGCAATGGCAAACTACTGAACGTAAAACTTGCCAAGACATCAACAGCAGCTGAAAAAATGCTAGTGGTGAATGGAATATCATGTAATTGTTTATTTTGTGTTTTTTTGTTCGCATATCCTTTACCGGGCACCAGTGTCAACATCAGCATCTTTCAGCTGATTGTTGATTTCTTGGCAAGATTACGCTCAGTAGTTTGCCATTTCTTTCTGAGCGGCCGGCTCACATACCCCGTAAGTTACAGACGCGGAGAGAACCGCTACCGATTCTCTCGCAACGTCTCGCTACTCACGAGAGTATACGGGATTACTGAGAAAGTCGTGTAGCCTCTAGGGCCAGGGAGACCAGCATCCTTTAAATAAGATATGCCCAAAAAAAATTAATAATAATTAAAACACAGCAAATGAACACAAATTGTGGACATGCATGTTCAGCTATCAATATGCTACATCTGAACACACCAAATGAACACAGTTCCGATTGATGGTCCCAAATAGTTCCGCAGTGAATGATAACTCTTAGGTGTAAACAGTCTCCCTTACAGGGCCTCATTGGGTACCGGTAAATACGAAACACAGCAGAATGTTCTTTTACGTTCAGTAGTTAGCTATTGCTTTCTGGGCGAGAATCGACGTTTAAACTCAACTGACCGGTGTATTGAATGAACTCGCCATCATCATCATCATCATCATCATCATCATCATCATCATCATCATCATCATCATCATCATCAAATGCCATGCCAGCTGGCGTAGGCGTTCATGACTCTCCATAGATCTCGGTAATTGATTTTCTGGATCAACTCTGCTGATTATATTCCTCCAAGCCACCGCCTCAATCTATCCAGCATCGCCATCAGTACCTGGATGACGGTCTGGTGTCGCCTGTTGCTCATGACTGTCCCTACCGGACGAGGATGTCCTAAGATAGTCGTAACTTGCCATCAGCGTGCCGAAAGTTTAAGAGCTCGAAGTTAGAACGCCCTCGTCCTTTCGGTCACGTCGACTGCTTTTGAAATAATTTGTTAATTGCACGTCCGTTACATGATGTCTCCACAACCTCAGCACTTTTTGGCTGTTGCAATTTGCTAAACAATTTTGCGTTCATTAGTTTGACATTGCTTACTAAACAGCCTACACTTATATGAGTGTATGGAAACCAGTGCAATGTGATCTGCTACAAAATCGGCTGCAGCTGTGCATTAAACGTGGTATGTAGGATTGCGAATTCGACACAGCCTTGCTAGCAAGAGTAACAAAAACACTAAAACTATTGGCCCACAAAGTTTTGTCGACTTAGTGATGGCGATTCTCAAATACGACAATTACGATGCGGATTCTGTAATTTAAAGTTACGTTGTCGCTTTTTGAGTGTAGCTAAAGCTAAGGTCTTCTTCTTCTTCTTCTTCTTCTTCTTCTTCTTCTTCTTCTTCTTCTTCTTCTTCTTCTTCTTCTTCTTCTTCTTCTTCTTTCAACGTTTGCACAGCATCCATTGAAGTGGGTAGATGTTCGCTCTCAACCCTTGTTCCATTTTGGTCAACATTTTTCAACTGCGACGGTTGAGGTTTCTTTTCTGGATTCCTCCACCTATTGGCAGATTGTGCTGTAGATGACAACACAGGGGAGTCTCTGTGGCGAAGTGATCAAACCATCTGCCTCGGGCTCCGAAAATTGTGGGTTCGATTCCGTCAACCGCAACCTTCGGTTCATGAGTGCATTTTTTCGGAGACTCCTGAGGGTCGTCGCTGGAGCTACGGAGTTCGTACTTTGTGCGACGCTTTCCGCGCTGCGGAAAGAGACTCAGCCATGTGGTATAAAAATCCGGTGCAATGAAGTCGACTTTTAAACGACTTTTAAGCGACGACAGGGGCAATCCCATCACAGATAATAAAGTGTATATCATTCATCCATTCATTCATCAGATAATACAATGTCTATCCAACAACATTCAGATAGTAACGTGTCTATCATTCATTCATTCATTCATTCATTATTCAGATAATAAAGTGTCTATCATTCTTTCATCGGATTATAATGTGTCTTTGATTCATTCATAAAATAATAAATTGTTTATCATTCGTTCATCAGATGATAAAACATCTATCACTCATTCATCGGATAATAAAGTGTATATCATTTATTCATCAGATAATAACGTGTCTATCATTCATTCATTCATACATTCATCAGATAATAAGTGTCTCTCAAGACACCGCATGACGAGAACACAGAAGAAGAACCATCGGCAAATCTAACCATTAGAGAACTCCTGTTTGCGGATGACCAAGCACTGATAGCAAAATCAGAAGCTGAATTACAAGACCACATGAATAGTCTAAACGAAATGTGTAGGGAACATAACATGAAAATTAGCACAAGTAAAACAGAGGTAATGACTATAACTAAACAAGAACAAACAGCAACAATTCACCTAAACGAACATCCCTTGAAACAAGTAAAGAGTTTCAAGTATCCAGGAAGTATAATATCATCAAATGGCAGATCAGAAGACGAGATCGAAAATAGGTGCAATAAGGCAAATCAACTCATTGGACAAATGGCACCAATACTAAAGAACAAACATATATCAATAACTACTAAGAAAGCACTTTACAACACAATCTTCCTACCAACTCTATGCTACCAATGCCAAACCTGGACAATGACAGAAAAAGAGAAAAGAAAAATCACAACAACAGAAATGAGGTTCCTGAGAAGAATACTCAACGTATCAAGAAGAGATAAGATCAGAAATGAAGAAATCAGGACAAAAGATGGGGTTAAAGCAGCACTAGATTTATAAGAAAGCAGCAAGTCAAATGGTTTGGCCATGCAAGTAGGTTACCAGTCAACAGCATCCCACAACAAGCAATGATGTACAGACCAGATGGAATCAGAGGAAGAGGCCGACCACGTAAACGTTGGGCGGAGGGAATAGCAGAGTCCATGGGAATATCGATATATGAAGCCCATAATCGGGCACTCTCACGAAGTTTATACTTCACCTCGACACCGCAAGGTACAAGAGGGGCATGATGAGATGGGATGAGATTCATTCATCAAATAATAAAGTGTCTATCATTCGTTCATCGGATAGTAAAGTGTCTATCGTTCATTCATTGCATAATAAAGTGTCTACCATTCATTTATCATGTAATAAAGTGTCTGTCATTCATTCAGCATATAATAAAGTGTCTGTCATTCATTCAACAGATAATAAAGTGTCTACCATTCATTATTCAGATAATAGCGAGTCTATCGTTAACTAACGCATTCATCAGATAATAAAGTGTCTACCATTCTTTCATCAGATAATAATGTATTTATCATTCATTATTCAGATAATAAAGTTTTTATCATTCAACCATCAGATAGTAAAGTGTCTATAATTCCTTATTCAAATAATAACGTGTCTATCATTCATTATTCAAATAATAAAATGTATATCATTTATTCATCAGATTATAAAGTAGTCTATCATTAATTCATTCCTCAGATATTAAACTGTCTAGCGTTCATTCATTCATTCATTCATTCATTCATTCATTCATTCATTCATTGGATAATAATGTGTCTATCATTAGTTCATTAATCGGATAATAACGTGTCTATCATTCATTCATCAAATAATAAGGTGTCTATCATTCATTCATTTATCAGATAATAGTGTGTTTATCATTCATTCATCTATCAGATAATAACGTGTCTAGCGTTAATTCATCAGATAATAAAGTGTCTATCATTCCTTTGTCAAATAATAAGTGTCTATCATTCATTCATCGGATAATAAAGTATCCATCATAAATTCATTCATCAGAAAAGTGTCTATCATTGATTCATTCATTCATTCAATCATTCATTCAATCATTCATTCATTCATTCATTCGTCGGACAATAAAGTGTCTATCATTCATTACTCAGATAATAACATGTCTATTGCTGGTCTCCCTGGCCTAGGGGTTAATGTCTTTCTCTGTAATCCCGTATATTCTCGTGAGTAACGTAACCTGCGCGAGAATCGGTTGCGGTTCTCGCCGCGTTGGTAACTTGCGGGATATGTGAGCTGGCCGCTCAGAAAACAATGGCAAACTACTGAGCGTAATCTTGCCTAGTACATCGACAGCGGTTGAAAAATTCTGATGTTGACCGTAACGTCCTGTAATTTGCAAAAAAAAATAAATAAATAAATAAAAATTCTATCGTCCATTCATTTTTCCGCGCCAGGCGTTCGTTGTCTCGGATGGCTGTGTGAGCTGCATCCCCCAATCGGGATCTTCCCAGCCGACGCAAGTTAGCGAGGCAGGCGTTTCGAGAATGCAACCGCAGCGTAAAGCCAGAGTCGTGGTATGGGGGGGGGGGGTGGGGGGGCCCAAAAGAGCAAATTTGTACGACCGTTCGACGATAAGCGTCACCCCTCTCTCTCTCTCTCTCTCTCTCTCTCTCTCTCTCTCTCTCTCTCTCTCTCTCTCTCTCTCCCTCTCTCTCTCTCTCTCTCTCTCTCTCTCTCTCTCTCGTCACGACACATCTTGTTGATGAGAAATAATCTACATGGATTGGTAGAAAGAATGTATGTGCAGAGAGAAGTGCAAACAAAACATTGTCACATGAATTTTGTAAACATAAACAATGCATATTATTATGTTATGAGACACATCAACCACCCACCCACACATCTCCCATTCACTCCAACTCCACCACCCAACCACACACATAACCCACACACACACATCTATGTCCCTACCCATCCACCACATCCCTACACCTACACATATCCCCACCCACACACACCTCTCACCCACCACACACCCCAAGCACACATACATTCCCCAACCCACACATCCCCCGCCCAAACACATCCATCCACCTACACACATCTCCCCACCCACTCACATATCCTCTACCCGTCCCATTACCCACCAACAATAACTCACCCACATATCCTCCTCCACCCACACACCCAGCCAAACACACATTCCTCAGCCACAAATTCCCCACGCACATACACATCTCCCGGTCAACTCACATATTCCGCACCTACTCACACACAAATTCCGCACCCAGCCACATAATCTCCCATCTCCCCCAGCCCACTCACAGTTCCCGAACCCACCCCTACAAACATCCCCCACCATCTCCTAACCTACACACACTCACCCACCCACATATCCTCTACCCACCCACACATCCTCTACCCCACCCCCATCCCCCAACCAAACATCCCTTAACCACATACCCTTACTCATATACAATCACCCACCCACACATCCTCTACCCAACCACACATCCCCCACCCACCCATCCCCCAGCCACACATCCCTTAACGACACACCCCTACCCATAAACACACACATCCCCACCCACGCACAATCTCACCGCCCATACACACATCCCTCACACGCATTTCCACCATCCAACACATCCCCCATTCACAAACACACACCTCATATCCACACACACACAACTCACACACACATCCCCAACCCATACACTCATCCCCTCACACATCCCTAGACACACGTACTTATCCCTCAACCACTAACACCCACACATCCCTCACCCACTCATCAAAACATACATCTCCTATCTACCCACCCACACTCACACACCCCAACCACCCATCTAAACACACATCCCCCACCCTCACACACATCCTTCACCCACATGCACACCCAATCACACCCCACCCACCAACACATACATCCTTTATCCACACCCAGCTCCCCTCACACACAACACCACACCCACACACACCCCAAAGACACATCCCTCACCCACACACACACATCTCCCCAGACATCTCCTACCCATCCACACATCCCCCAACTACAATCACCCTCACTACACACACATACATCCTCCATCCAGCCACACACACCCCCACCCAGCCAGACATATCCCCTACCCACACACACATCCCCAAATCCATCACCCACACCCATCACGCACCCATCCCCCAACCCACACACATACCCCACACACATTCACCCACACACACACTCCCCACCCATCCACCCAAACATCCCACACCCATACACATCCCCAAACCAACAACCACCCCACCTGCACACATCTCCCACCCACCACATACCCCCACATATACGCTTAAGGAATTAGAGGACTTACCAGGTGATAGGCTACTCATATGTGGAGACTTCAATGCGAGAAACAGAGATTGGGACAGTAGTGGAGAAAATCGACAAGGAATTGCACTTGCGGATGCCATGGTGGACTCCGATGTGGTCTGAATAAATGAATGGCAATGAGGCCTGGCGATGCAGATACTGCTATTGATTTGGCACTTATCTCCCAGTCATCAGTCCTTGATGTAAAGTGGAATGTTTTGAATGACCATGGGAGTGATCACATGCCATGCTCAGTCCTGATCTCTAAGTCCAGGAAAGTCAAGGCTGGGAGAGAGCGCAAGACCTTCCGGTATGAGTGGAGCGACAGCCTTTTTGGACGCCTCAGACATGGGGCATGCAACAGAACTGTTAAAACTCCCTTTTTGCAACCCCCATGGTGGACCCCAAAAGTGGACAATGCGTGGAAAGCAAAGATAGCTGCAGAGAAGCAGCTAAGGAAATTGCGACAGACACCCCTAAGCTCACGAGAAGAAATGGACATAGCGGAAAATGACAAGAAAGACAAGGTGGAGGATTTCAAGCGATGTGTTGCAGAGGCCAAGAAAGTAAAATGGGAATGTTTTATGAAGGAGATTGGAGGTGATAAAACACTGCATAAATTCTGGAAACTGTACAGACAAATGCAAAGAAAAGATCTTCCTATGACAGTGGGAACAATTTATAAAGAGGATGGGGTACGCGTGACAACAGACAAGGAGAAAGGGGAGGCGTTTCTCCAGAGATTTTTAGAGCAGACCAATCATAGTGATGCGGATACCAGGGATGCAGTTAGAGTGGAATTATCTGGCACAATAGAGAATATGCCTTACGAAGACATCATATTGTTTGAAGATGTTAAACATATTTTGCAAAAGGCAAAAGACACGGCACCAGGGCCTGATGGTGTCAGGTATGGCCACATGAAGGCTTTGAGCGATGTGGACCTGAAGGAGATGGCCGGCTGCTTTATTCAGGTGCAGGACCACATCTCCCTTGTTCATAGGTAATCTACCACCAAGAGGTGCATTCCCTGCCAGCCTATCAGCCTGTTCATTCCCCCGCACTCCCGCATAGCCAGGGCAAAAAGAAATTCTTAAAATTCTCACAATCCGTGACCTCTGAAGCGAGGTGAGCAATTCCACACGAAACATTTCTTTCTCCGCCTTACTAAGCATACTCCTTGAGTCTTTAATGAATACAATGTGCGCTGCAATGGCCCCCTCCAACCAACGGAGTGCCGCTGTTACTGCCCAATTCTAACGCTGGAGGTTGTAGTCTCATATGCCAGACTTCTTTTTCAAGACTCGCCCATTAGCCTTGTCAATGAAACCCCAACCACTCCGTCTATTTCTCACCATTGTCCCATCGGCATAGATCACTATGTCACCTTGATGTGTCTTACTCTGGATCAGGTGACACATCTCAAACTTTATGCGGCCCGCTGCCCATTCTCTGCACTCACCACCCAGTGTTACTATTACATTGTGCCAGTCTGTCATGTCTTTCGGTACTTCAACCGCCTCTTTTTAACGATTGATGGTCTCTAGATCACACACCTGACGTGTAGATATTTCTGCCTGTGCCATCCAGGACCTGCCTCGTCTTAGTCTATGACCATTGACCATATTCGTGGCTTCATACAGGGGGTGATCCCTATCTACAGCAACTCTCAGGTACCTTTTGGCTTGAAGGACCGCCATTGTTGGTACAACCAGGATATTCCTCATGCATATAATTGGTGTGTTCTTTGTGCACCCCAGGATCACCCGCATGGCCGCTGGGCACTTATAAACACACGTCTAAATAATGTATACTGTCCACTTATCATCAAATGTCCAAAGAATGTAGATTGTCCACTTATCATCAAATGTTCAAAGAATGTAGATTGTCCACTTATCATCAAATGTTCAAAGAATGTAGCTTATCCATTTATGATCAAATATCCAAAGGATGTCGATTGTCTACTTATCATCAAATGTCCAAAAAATGTAGATTGTCTACTTATCATTACATATCCAAAGAATGTAGATTGTCCACTTATCATCAAATGTCCAAAGGATGTCGATTGTCTACTTATCATCAAATGTTCAAAGAATGTAGCTTATCCATTTATGATCAAATGTCCAAAGGATGTCGATTGTCTACTTATCATCAAATGTTCAAAGAATGTAGCTTATCCATTTATGATCAAATGTCCAAAGGATGTCGATTGTCTACTTATCATCAAATGTTTAAAGAATGTAGCTTATCCATTTATGATCAAATGTCCAAAGGATGTCGATTGTCTACTTATCATCAAATGTTCAAAGAATGTAGCTTATCCATTTATGATCAAATGTCCAAAGGATGTCGATTGTCTACTTATCATCAAATGTTCAAAGAATGTAGCTTATCCATTTATGATCAAATGTCCAAAGGATGTCGATTGTCTTCTTATCATCAAATGTTCAAAGAATGTAGCTTATCCATTTATAATCAAATGTCCAAAGGATGTCGATTGTCTACTTATCATCAAATGTTCAAAGGATGTCGATTGTCTACTTATCATCAAATGTTCAAAGAATGTAGCTTATCCATTTATGATCAAATGTCCAAAGGATGTCGATTGTTTACTTATCATCAAATGTCCAAAGGATGTCGATTGTCCACTTATCATCAAATGTCCAAAGGATGTCTATTGTCCACTTACCATCAAATGTCCAAAGGATGTCGATTGTCCACTTATCATCAAATGTCCAAAGGATGTCGATTGTCCACTTATCATCAAATGTCCAAAGGATGTCGATTGTCCACTTATCATAAAATGTTCAAAGAATGTAGCTTATCCATTTATGATCAAATGTCCAAAGGATGTCGATTGTCCACTTATCATCAAATGTCCAAAGGATGTCGATTGTCCACTTATCATCAAATGTCCAAAGGATGTCGATTGTCCACTTATCATCAAATGTCCAAAGGATGTCGATTGTCCACTTATCATCAAATGTCCAAAGGATGTCGATTGTCCACTTATCATCAAATGTCCAAAGGATGTCGATTGTCCACTTATCATCAAATGTCCAAAGAATATAGATTATCCACTTATCATCAAATGCCCAAAGGATGTCGATTGTCCACTTATCATCAAATGTCCAAAGGATGTAGATTATCCACTTATCTTCAAATGTCCAAAGGATGTAGATTGTTCACTTATCATCAAATGTCCAAAGAATGTAGATTGTCCACTTATCATCAAATGTCCAAAGGATGTAGATTGTCCACTTATCATCAAATGTCCAAAGGATGTCGATTGTCCACTTATCATCAAATGTCCAAAGGATGCCGATTGTCCACTTATCATCAAATGTCCAAAGGATGTCGATTGTCCACTTATCATCAAATGTCCAAAGGATGTCGATTGTTCACTTATCATCAAATGTCCAAAGGATGTCGATTGTCCACTTATCATCAAATGTCCAAAGGATGTCGATTGTCCACTTATCATCAAATGTCCAAAGAATGTAGATTATCCACTTATCATCAAATGTCCAAAGAATGTAGATTATTCACTTATCATCAAATGTCCAAAGAATGTAGATTATCCACTTATCATCAAATGTCCAAAGAATGTAAAATGTCCCCTTATTATCAAATGTTCAAATAGTGTAGATTTTCCACTTATCATCAAATGTCCAAAGGATGTAGATTGTCCACTAATCATCAAATGTTCAAAGAATGTATATTGTCCACTTATCATCAAATATCCAAAGAATTAGACTGTGCACATGACCAAAGAATGTAGATTTTCTTATTATCATCACATAAGCAAAGAATGTAAATTGTCTACTTATAATTTTTTTAAAAATAATTTGCACATCCTATTTTACAGGACATCGCAGTCAACATCAGCATTTGTATCGCTGTGATCTCCTGGCAAGTCCACGTTCAGTAGTTTGCCATTGCTTTCTGAACGACTGGCACTGATACCAACGCAAAACCAACGCAATGCGATCTGCTGTCAAATCGTGTTGAGCTGTGTTTCGAACACGGATATACGGGATTACGAACCGCGTCCACAAATTCCTTCGCCAAGGAGACCTACTTATTATTACACGTCCAAATAATGTAAATTATCAGCGTATCGTCACACGTCCTAAGAATGGGGATTCTCTATTTATCATTACTTGTCCAGACATGAAGAATGTAGATTCTCTTCTCATTATCATACGTCCAAAGAATGGAGATTATCTATTTATCATCACATGCCCAAATATGAACCGGTCTCCTTGGCCGAGGATTTAGCAGCTTTCTCCATAACCCCGAATACTCTCGTGGTTGACGTGAGCGCACGAGAATTAGAAGTGGTTAGAGTCGTGCCAGTGACTTATGAGAGGATGGAGCCGGTCGCTCAGAAAGTCGTGGCGTGCTGATGAGCGTAATCTAGACTAGGAATCAACATACAGCTGAAAGATGCTGATGTTGACCGCAATGTCCTGAAACAGGATGGAAACGCGGGGGAAAAAATGCCCAAATATGAAGAATGTAGATTGTCTTCTCATTATCAGACGTCCAAAGAATGGAGATTATCGATTTATCATCACACGTCCATACATGAAAAATGTAGATTGTCTTCTCGTTATCACACATCCAAAGAATGTAAATTGTGCACTTACACTTATCATGTCGCGACTGCCAATATCGAGCAAAGACTGCTAATACGTCTGTTCCAAGGACTGGTGCTTTCACCCATCCAGTATGCCCTGGCCATACTCACTGTCAGTCCTACACAGATTGGAAGACTTGAAAAGGTACAAAACGAAGCCATGCGCATCATTTTGGGCTGCACGAAAGACACCAGCAGTGTAGCAATGAGATACCTCCTTGACTTCCCGACAATGGAACACAGGATCAAGATCTGGAGAGCTCGTGCATACTTAAAAATAAGTGCAGATGAGCAGCACCCTCTGCATGACGCTATATTCAGAGAAAAGGGTGACAGGCTAAAGAGAGGCATATCATGGATGGGTCGGGCGGAAGATGTCGTCAGACAGCTCTGCAGTCTTACCAGTATCAACCCCGGCAAGGAATGGGTGCCGGTGCCTCCAGCTTTTAAGTGCACTTTCTCCTGCATTATCACACCCGACAGACGGTGCAGAGAGCAGAACCCTGCCGCTGTCAATGCAGAAGTCAACGCGCTCATCTATGAACACTCAGATAGCCCCGAAGTGCTCATATATACAGATTGATCTGTTGTAAAGCAGCAGAGAAGTGCGTGGGCATTTACAGCCCGTTCAGCGGGCCGAACCGTTCAAGAATCCAGTGGTGCCTACTCTATGACCACGAGCAGCATGACGATGGGGAAAGAGCACGGGGAAGACAAAGACAGGAATAGCCGGATGTTTGGTCGCCTATCATTATCGGGACAAGAACACTGACCTGATAAAAGACTGATGGTTGGGTGAGATCACGAACCATGATCTTCCACGCTTATCGGCATTGCACCTGATGATAATGATGATTATGATAATGATGATGATGAATGAACCAACACTGCGAAAATGCGTTACTGATTGTTTTTTTATTTCTTCAAGACTATTACTAAAGGTGATATATTAACCAACATTCTGCTGTGTTTCGTATTTTAGCATCACCCAATGAGGCCCTGTTTTACACCTAAGATTTAGTATTCACTGCGGAACTATTTGGGACCGTCAATCGGAACAGTGCCCAGACTATCTGTGGTTTAGAAATGAGTCAGAACCGTCTTCTAGTTCCTACGTCATGGCACTCCGGACATGCCCGTGTGTGCACCATCTCCCCCAGAAGAAGGCGAAGGTTACGAAGTTTTGTTTTCTGAGTCGCTCACTTTGGACTCGCTCATAATCCACCCTGGACGGATTTTACTTGCTGGCTAGCTTCAGGTACCTTGTAATGTACAGGCACCGGTATAAGGCACCGGACTGCCACTTGTGGACTAGATGATATTTTGTTATGTCTTCGCGTGTATGGATTCATTCTCCCCCCTCTGACATATCTTCAACCGGTAACACTTGCATCATTGTCTGCTCTGCCATCTGTCATGACATTGGTTTGACACCAGAAACGTTTTGGTTGGAACAACCTTGACATTGCTGGGCATGGAGCAAACTTGACAATGCTGGGATTGGAGCAAACTTGACAATGCTGGGGATGGAGCAAATTAACAATGCTGAGGATGGAGCAAATTGACAATGCTGAGGATGGAGCAAATTGACATTGCTGGGGATGGAACAAACTTGAAAATGCTGAGGATGGAGCAAATTGACATTGCTGGGGATGGAGCAAACTTGACAATGCTGGGGATGGAGCAAATTGACATTGCTGGGGATGGAGCAAACTTGACAATGCTGAGGATGGAGCACATTGACATTGCTGGGGATAGAACAAACTTGACAATGCTGGGGATGGAGCAAATTTGACAATGCTGGGATTGGAGCAAACTTGACAATGCTGGGAATGGAGCAAACTTGACAATGCTGGGGATGGAGCAAACTTGCACTTCTCTGCTGCTTAACACGCACTTCTCTGCTGCTTAACAACAGATCCATCTGTATAGATGAGCACTTCGGGGCTATCTGAGTGATCATAGATGAGCACGTTAACCTCTGCATTGACAGCGGCAGGGTTCTGCTCTCTGCACCGTCTGTCGAGTGTGATAATGCATGCCATCATTGTGCCATCATTGTGCAGCTGTACTGTGTGCAGTTACTCTTGTTGTCCCTCACTGATGCCATCGTTGTGCAGCTCAACTGTTCTGTGTTCATACTATTTTCAATACTAACGTGAGACATTTTGTATGTGTCTAGATGTGAGGAAGTGTGAGTGTATGTGGAGGATGTGTGTGAGTGTGGGGATATGTGTGGGTGGGGGTGTGTGGGTGGGGGTATGCATTTGGATGGGTTGGGGTGTGTGGGTTTTGGTGGGTAGTGGTATTTGTGGGTGTTGGTGGGATGTGTGGATGGATGTGTGGGGGTGAAAGTAGGGGTGTTGGAATGGATGTGGGGGATGTGTGTATGGGTGGAGGATATGTGTATGGGACGGATGCAGGGGATGTGTGTTATGTTGGTGGATATGTGTGGATGGTTTGAGGAAGTATGTGTGGGAGGCGGGGTTGTGTGGGTAGGGGATTGTGTTGGGTGGATTTGGGATGGAAGGGCGGGTGGGGAGAAGTGTATGGTGTGTGGGTTTGAGATATGTGTGCGGTGTGTTGGTGGGGGATGTGTGAATGATGTGTGGGTGGAGGGTATGTTTGTGGTGGTATGGGTGGAGGATAGTGTGTGGTGTGGGGATGTGTGTGATGGGTGGGGTATATGTGTGGGTGAGCAGGGGATTGTGGTGGTTGGGGGAAGTATGTGGGGGAGTGTGGGTGGAAGATGTGTGTGTGTGGATGGGGAATGTGTGGTGGGGTTGTGTGAGTGGTTTAGGGGATGTGTAGGTGGGTGAGGGAGTTGTATGTGTCGGGGTGGGATGTGTGAGTGGGTGGAGGATGTGTGTGGGGGTAGGGGTATTGTGATCGAGAGATGTTTGGTTGGGAGTGGGTGGGTGGGGTGTGTGGGTGCGTAGTGGAGGATGTATGCGTGAGTGAGTGTGTGTTGGTGGACGGGTAGGGAATGCGTGTGTGGGTGGGGAGAGGTGTGTGGTGTGTTGGTTGGTGATATTGTGTGGGTGAGGTATGTGTGTGTGGGTGGGGGATTTTTGTGGTATGTGAGTGGGGGTATGTGGGGTGGATGGGTAAGGGTATCTGTGTGGGTGTGGGTGCGAATATTGTGTGGTATCTGGGTGGGGGACATGTGTGTGGTGTGTAAGTGGGGATGTGTTGGTGAGCATCCCCAATAAGGCCTTACAGGAGTAATGAGTTAACACTAGTCTAGTAGAGAGACACCAGACAAGGAAGACACCGAGTACTATTAATAACCTCACAGGGAGACACATGTGGGTCAGACCAAAGGTCGACGAGTATAGATGAGCGAGGGCTTTCCCCAAGCAATTGGGTTGCTGGTCCTTGCGAGTAACCGTGATATGGCAGGTTACTCAAACTCACCAGCCAGCGTGCTGGCAAGACCAGGCACGCAATACTAGTTACTGCACGGAGAGTAAAGTGTCCGTGCTTGTCCACGCAATGTGTAGCGTGTGGACAGACTGACTGGAGACGGTAGAGAGAGCAGACGTATCCTTGATCAATACGATAGCTTTCTAGGCCATAGGCAAACATAGGGCGGTTCATTTAGCTTGTGTAATGCTAGCATCATCTATCATCACGTTGATGTATTCATATTGTGTACTCATATTTTGCAGCTCAACTGTGCTGTGTACATTCGCCCTTGTTGTCCCTCAGTGATGCCATCATTGTGCAGCTGAACTGTGTGCATTCACTCTTGTTGTCCCCTAGTGATGCCATCATTGTGCAGCTCAACTGTGTGCATTCACTCTTATTGTCCCTCAGTGATGCCATCATTTTGCAGCTCAACTGTGCTGTGTACATTCACCCTTGTTGTCCCTCAGTGATGCCATCATTGTGCAGCTCAACTGTTCTGTGTGCAGTTACTCTTGTTGTCCCCCAGTGATGCCATCATTGTGCAGCTCAACTGTGTGCATTCACTCTTGTTGTCCGTCAGTGATGTCATCATTGTGCAGCTCAACTGTGTGCATTCACTCTTGTTGTCCCTCAGTGATGTCATCATTGTGCAGCTCAACTGTGTGCATTCACTCTTGTTGTCCCTCAGTGATGTCATCATTGTGCAGCTCAACTGTGTGCATTCACTCTTGTTGTTCCTCAGTGATGTCAGCATTGTGCAGCTCAACTGTGTGCATTCACTCTTGTTGTCCCTCAGTGATTCCATCATTGTGCAGCTCAACTGTGCTGTGTGCATTCACTCTTGTTGTCTCTCAGTGATGCCATCATTGTGCAGCTCAACCTTTCTGTGTGCAGTTATTCTTGTTGTCCGTCAGTGATGTCATCATTGTGCAGCTCAACTGTGTGCATTCACTCTTGTTGTCCCTCAGTGATGCCATCATTTTGCAGCTCAACTGTGTGCATTCACTCTTGTTGTTCCTCAGTGATGTCATCATTGTGCAGCTCAACTGTGTGCATTCACTCTTGTTGTCCCTCAGTGATTCCATCATTGTGCAGCTCAACTGTGCTGTGTGCATTCACTCTTGTTGTCTCTCAGTGATGCCATCATTGTGCAGCTCAACTTTTCTGTGTGCAGTTATTCTTGTTGTCCGTCAGTGATGTCATCATTGTGCAGCTCAACTGTGTGCATTCACTCTTGTTGTCCCTCAGTGATGTCATCATTGTGCAGCTAAACTGTGTGCATTCACTCTTGTTGTTCCTCAGTGATGTCATCATTGTGCAGCTCAACTGTGTGCATTCACTCTTGTTGTCCCTCAGTGATGCCATCATTTTGCAGCTCAACTGTGCTGTGTGCATTCACTCTTGTTGTCTCTCAGTGATGCCATCATTGTGCAGCTCAACTGTTCTGTGTGCAGTTACTCTTGTTGTCCCCCAGTGATGTCATAATTGTCCAGCTCAACTGTGTGCATTCACTCTTGTTGTCCGTCAGTGATGTCATCATTGTGCAGCTGAACTGTTCTGTGTGCATTCACTCTTGTTGTCCCTCATTGATGCCATCATTGTGAAACTGAACTGTTCTGTGTGCAGTTACTCTTGTTGTACCTCTTTGATGCCATCATTGTGAAACTGAACTGTTCTGTGTGCAGTTACTCTTGTTGTCCCTCAGTGATGCCATCATTGTGAAACTGAACTGTTCTGTGTGCAGTTACTCTTGTTGTCCCACAGTGATGCCAACATTGTGCAGCTCAACTGTTCTGTGAGTAGTGGGTTAGGTGGTAACTGATTAGTATTTCAGGATTGAATCCTAAGGATTGGCCCCAATCCTTAGGATTAGGGATAGGGTTAGGGGTTAGGGGTTAGGGTTAGGGTTAGGGGTTAGGGTTAGGGTTTAAGGGTTAGGGTTAGGGTTAGGGGTTAGGGTTAGGGGCTTAGGGTTAGGGGTTATGGTTAGGGGTTAGGGTTTTTTGTGTGCTCCTAATTATACTTTCTGGATTGACCTCGCTGGATTGCCCCCAATCCAGGGCGGGTAGGGTAGGTACTTAGGTCATATGTAAGGGGCGATACATCTAAGAAAAGACATGTTTTCTAAGAGCAGATAACTGTGTGTATAATATATTAACTAATTGTAAAAAATAAATAAAAACATAAATAAATAAACAACAACCAGGGGCGCGCGGCGGTGGGCGCAGGAGCAAGCGCGGCCGATCAGGTCGCGTGGAGCGGTCGACCCCAGTAAACAGTGTCTTGTAGTACCCAAGTGGCCAGTCATTGCTGAGTGATCACTAGTCCGGTTATTGACGAGTACTGTGGTGGGGTTAGGTGGGTCGAAGTCCTCGAGCCGCGCCGGGTGTCATATGAAAATTATAATAAGTAAAAAGGTATATATGGCGTGTATATGATCTGTAGTGGGTCGTAGTGGCTTATAAAACTATCATCATATAGATTACACCTCTTCAAATGAAAACCTTAAAACAGTAAAGATGGACCTGTAGTAACGGTTGTAAGGGGCGTGGCTTCGTGGTATTCGTTGTTAAGGGGTTGGTGAGTGGTGATGTACCTATATAACAGCTTCCGAACAATTTAAAGGGATGGGCGAGTGGCGAAGTGGCTAAGTAAATGCGTCGGTTCCTTGCTAAGAGACAGAGGAGTTGCTAGATAAAGGCTCCAGGTCGTTGTCAAGGGGTTGGTGAGTGTACAAATAGCTAAATAACTGCTTCTGATCCTTGTTAAGAGGTGGGCGAGGGGCGGATTGGTTGGATAATTACGCCCGTTCCTTGGTAAGAGCCAGGGTGATCGAGTGGAGAAGTGGGTAAATATAGGCATGGAGGTATACCACCGACACATTCAACGCATAATTTCGGCGTCGGTCGTCAGAAGACCAAGGATATTTTCATTATATGTCTATTGTAAAGGGGTCGACTGTTTGTTATAACGGGGTTACTATTATCTATAGTGGCTGGGACTTAAATACTATCAGCATACCGGTTACAGCTCTTCAAATGAAAACTTTGAAAGTGTAAAGATGGCCGATGGTTTTAGTGGGTATGACTTTGTGATATTCGTTGTTAAGGGGTGGGGTGAGTGGATGAGTAACTAGATAAACGCTTCCGAACACTATCATCGGGTTCGAATCCCAGTGGGGTGGTCTAGTGGTAGAAGAAATATTGATAATATTTGGTTACTTAGTTGTGATTTCGAGCTCGGTTGTTATTAACCCGGTTATGTTTAGAAAAGTAGAGGTGGTGTGCTGGTTGCGGAGTATGTTTAGGGGGTACCCCAGACACCGTGGAAGTGACAGGTTCGAATCTCGGAACTTTGTCGTGGGTAAGATTTCCAGTCATCAAGGTGTGGGTGTCGTCGCGGCCACAAGTCCCACCGCTGATGAAAAACACAGGCAGCAGATTTCACCATTGTACCTACGAGTCACAAAATATAAGCTAACTTAACATTCAGAATATGACCTCAACAGGTGTTGCCAAAAATCAATACTTATTCTTATAACGGCTAATCCAGGGGATTATCGTCATCGTAATGACCAAGTCAGGTTAATAATATTTCTTATATCTCCGCCATTGCAAATAGTTCGCGATATTAATAAATGTTCATATAAAGGTTGGAAGGGGATTAAAAGATTAACACCTATTGTCGGGACATCCAATAATAATCAATAACACTACCCTCGATTTTTCTCATAATTGCCGATTGGAGATTATGGGCTAGGTGTATGTGTCCTTATTTAGTTAAAACAGGTGGTATGAGTAGGAGATATCACAAACAGTATCAGCATGTGCCACTCTGATCTTAAATATCAGTAGTTCGTTATTCTTGTGACATTGAAAACGCTTGTGGCTTGAAGACAGATGGTGTACTATGTTATTGGGTGGTGTATATAGATTGACCAGTATGTGAAGTTGATAAGGTCACCCCTGCCAGCGCATCGTAGCTGTGTTGTGACTTGTCGCCTATTACATCCGGGTGTAAAAATAACCAAAAATATTTCACATCAACTCAGACATGCCTCTATATAGCTGCACTGCGAACATGGCTAGAGTCTACTTTAGGAAAGTATCGTGTATCTGTGTATACGGGTTTACCACTGCTTATAGATGTGTGCAGTATTATTAGAAAGCGGCCGTTATGTCTACATTATCAAAGTATGTTGCCTTACAGAGCTGGTATAGTATCTATGTGTCTGCTACGTTGTATGTTTTGTCATGTTGCCTTGTAGTATTTGGAGGGAGTTTCATGCGGGTGTCTAGTGAACTTTTTAAAAACTATGTCTCAGAATCCACAACGCCACTGGCATTAGAGGCTTTTCAACTTGTCTGCTCATTGACCACGCTTCACAGTCATACTAAAGTACGGGTTCTATGTAGTACTTAAACACTCCTTTTATTTCTCATTACAGTTGTCAACTTTATATTAGTCAGTATGTTTTCCAATTTGCAAAAGACAACCTTCATCACAACGATTCTTGTTCCAACGCTTTAAAGCCACCTCCTATCAGACATTTTTTTCTTTCCTTTTATGCTCACGGCTACCGTTTCCCCATTTCAAGCTCCATGTCTCTACTCGTATGCATTAGTGTGGTAGAAGTAAACCGATAACTCACAAGATAGACGTATATTATCACACTGTATATGAACATGTGGGAAACGGCTACATCCGGGCAAAGAGGGCGTTGTATCTGTCACATGCGTATGGATACAACCGAGACACGTGGTTAAGAGGGATACTACAGAAAAAAAACGGTATTATGTTGGCGATCGAACCAGGGGACCTAATTCGTGATGACCACCATGTACGGGAGTGATTCTGCCCCCTCGTCAACAGGGCGTCGGAGGTTTAAAAGGGTGTTCATTCTCTCGCTTTTCTATTTCCGAGTCGTCATAGGGTCACCAAGTAACAGTAAAGAACACGAAACTACTACTACCAAGGCCTTTATACACCACAATGCATTTTCGAATATAATATACACAACTATAATCAAGTCATCACAGTATTCAACTAACCAGTTCTCATAGACATAGAGGAGAGATGTGAGCACCGAGGCCAGTTGGGGGAGGTGTACCTTTTACTTAACATCTATCGGGTCATACACCGACGAGTGTTTAGCTATATTTATCATATAATATTACCCGTGAACACAACAAGCTTCCCCGGATCAGTCTTAGGCTTCTCATATAACATGACATATCACGTACCCGCTGTCCTGACCAGCAAAGTTATCGCTTCTCAGAGCAGACATTTACACTTTCATTAATTCTTCTGCCTGGCCAAAGGGGGTCTTTGCATCTTTCCGCAGAAACCTAGTTCCAATGCTAATATATGTTTTTCAATGTGTCGGCTCATTACCACATTTCACATCCTGACAAAAGTACAGGTTCTATGTTCCACTCCAACAGTCAAATAAGAAAAAATGTTAGCCAAATTATTAAAATGTTGGCCAAATATAGAAATATATCGACCAGACGTATAAAATATAGTAAAATTTGTTAGCCAAACTTATAAAACTCGGGGTCAAAATAAGAAATATCTCAACCAAGCGTATAAGAAATAGGAAAAAGGCTAGTCAAACTAATGAAAATGTTGGCCAAATACAGAAATATCTCGACCAACTTATAAAATGTAGGAAAAATTGTTAGCCAAACTGACAAAATTGTTAGCCAAAATAAGAAACGTCTCGGCGAACTTATAAAATGTAGGAAAAATTGTTAGCTAAACTGACAAAACAGTTGGTCAAAATAAGAAACGTCTCGACTAACATTATAAAAAGTAGGAAAAATTGTAACCAAATTAATTTAAAAAGGTGACCAAAATAGGAAATATCTCATCCATTCTTATAAAACTTAGGAAAATGTGTTAACCTAATGAGAAAAATATCGCCCAATTGAAGAAAAAAGTTACACAAAACTTATACAACTTAGGAAAATGTGTTAACCTAATGAGAAAAATATCGACCAATTGAAGAAAAAAGTTACACAAAACTTATAAAACTTAGGGAAATGTGTTAACCTAATGACAAAAATATTGACCAAGTAAAGAAAAACGTACACCAAACTTCTGAAAAGTAAGAAAGTTTGTTAACCAAATGGGAAAAATATTGGCCAAGTGGAGAAATATCTCAACCATACTTATGAAAAGAAGGAAAATGTGTTAACCTAATGAGAAAATATCGCCCAAGTGAAGAAAAAAGTTACACAAAACTTATAAAACTTAGGAAAATGTGTTAACCTAATGAGAAAAATATCGCCCAATTGGAGAAAAAAGTTACACAAAACTTATAAAACTTAGGAAAATGTGTTAACCTAATGAGAAAAATATTGACCAAGTAAAGAAAAACGTACACCAAACTTCTGAAAAGTAAGAAAATTTGTTAACCAAATGGGAAAAATATTGACCAAGTGGAGAAATATCTCAACCATACTTATGAAAAGGAGGAAAATGTGTTAACCAAATGGGAAAAATATTGGCCAAGTGGAGAAATATCGCAACCATACTTATGAAAAGGAGGAAAATGTGTTAACCTAATGAGAAAAATATCGCCCAAGTGAAGAAAAAAGTTACACAAAACTTATAAAACTTAGGAAAATGTGTTAACCTAATGAGAAAAATATTGACCAAGTAAAGAAAAACGTACACCAAACTTCTGAAAAGTAAGAAAATTTGTTAACCAAAAGGGAAAAATATATGGGCTAAACTATGAAATATGTTGACCGAACTAAGAAAGTGTGTTAACCAAAGGGGGAAAAATGTTGGTCAAAACATGAAACATCTCGACCAAACTTATAAATATCTCGTGTAAACTTATAAAAAAAAAGTAGGAACAAATATTGCTTCTGTAGTTATGTCAAACGTGTCTTGAACTTTTATCTGAACAGACATTTCACAAGACATAATCATCAACGTCAACACTTTCCCTCTTTTACATTACCGAAAGTTTCAACTTATCAGTCCAGTGTATCCACTAAAGAAGCACTTATGCATACTAATCACCCAGCTCTTCACACTCTTGGTTTTTTTTTTTTTCTAACGCAAAGTGTCTCTGTCTTTCATAGATAGCTTCACAACTTTTCTGTGTAGCACCACTAACAACTCCAAACCTTCGTTTCACATGAGCTCTAATGAAACAGTCATAACAACATTTAGGGCAATCTGTGGCTCCACCTGGGATAGTTTCAATATCATCTGAGTATTCGTCAGCAAAGATCCACTTCCCATGGCTGATATCTTCAACTTTCTATACCACAATGTCTGCTACACTAACCTTCCATTGGTCCATCTTTCAACAATACAAAGAGTGTTCTCGAAGTCTAGCTAACATAACATTGCTTACTTTGTCCACCTCTATCACACTTTGTCATTTCACAGCTGCAATAGCGGCAAGTCTGCAACCAACCAACAGTGTCTGTTATGAAGTCGACCTTTCTTAAAGCCACGTCTGCCTTACTGAACCCTTGAATACCCTCTACCACATCGTCTAACCGACTTTCAACATTTCATACCAAATAACATTAACATTCTCTTTGATTACAGAACAACTGATTTTCTGCTGACTAAGCAGATTTTCCAACCCCGTGGAGATAAATCATATGCCCCCTAACCTACTAGGCGCTATTCTAGACAACGAATATGGTCATCGACCAGCACCCCTAGGCAGAACTTGAAAAAACAACAGAGCTTGGGTTATTGAGACGAATGAGTTGCATTCCTTGGACTACCAGAAAGACATCAAACACAACAAACTCTTTCTTACTACCCCTAACACTAAGTATACATCAACTAACCCTAACCCTAAACCTAAGTATACATCAACTAACCCTAACCCTAACCCTAACTATACAACAAACTCTTTCTTAAGAGACATAGATACAAACCAGTGTTAGAAATGAAAAAGTAAAATTTATGTGATTACATTTTAATTAAAATTTAAAACTAATAAATCACACTTTTATTGCGCGCTTCACTTAATATACAGATATAGGGTACGTATAGGTATAGGACATATATCAAGGTTAACACACTTTCTTAGGTCGGTCAACATATTTCATAGTTTAGCCCATATATTTTTCCCTTTTGGTTAACAAATTTTCTTACTTTTCAGAAGTTTGGTGTACGTTTTTCTTTACTTGGTCAATATTTTTCTCATTAGGTTAACACATTTTCCTAAGTTTTATAAGTTTTGTGTAACTTTTTTCTTCACTTGGGCGATATTTTTCTCATTAGGTTAACACATTTTCCTCCTTTTCATAAGTATGGTTGCGATATTTCTCCACTTGGCCAATATTTTTCCCATTTGGTTAACACATTTTCCTCCTTTTCATAAGTATGGTTGAGATATTTCTCCACTTGGTCAATATTTTTCCCATTTGGTTAACAAATTTTCTTACTTTTCAGAAGTTTGGTGTACGTTTTTCTTTACTTGGTCAATATTTTTCTCATTAGGTTAACACATTTTCCTAAGTTTTATAAGTTTTGTGTAACTTTTTTCTTCAATTGGGCGATATTTTTCTCATTTGGTTAACACATTTTCCTAAGTTTTGTGTAACTTTTTTCTTCACTTGGGCGATATTTTCTCATTAGGTTAACACATTTTCCTTCCTTTTCATAAGTATGGTTGAGATATTTCTCCACTTGGCCAATATTTTTTCCCATTTGGTTAACAAACTTTCTTACTTTTCAGAAGTTTGGTGTACGTTTTTCTTTACTTGGTCAATATTTTTGTCATTAGGTTAACACATTTCCCTAAGTTTTATAAGTTTTGTGTAACTTTTTTCTTCAATTGGTCGATATTTTTCTCATTAGGTTAACACATTTTCCTAAGTTGTATAAGTTTTGTGTAACTTTTTTCTTCAATTGGGCGATATTTTTCTCATTAGGTTAACACATTTTCCTAAGTTTTATAAGAATGGATGAGATATTTCCTATTTTGGTCACCTTTTTAAATTAATTTGGTTACAATTTTTCCTACTTTTTATAATGTTAGTCGAGACGTTTCTTATTTTGACCAACTGTTTTGTCAGTTTAGCTAACAATTTTTCCTACATTTTATAAGTTCGCCGAGACGTTTCTTATTTTGGCTAACAATTTTGTCAGTTTGGCTAACAATTTTTCCTACATTTTATAAGTTGGTCGAGATATTTCTGTATTTGGCCAACATTTTCATTAGTTTGACTAGCCTTTTTCCTATTTCTTATACGCTTGGTTGAGATATTTCTTATTTTGACCACGAGTTTTATAAGTTTGGCTAACATATTTTACTATACTTTATACGTCTGGTCGATATATTTCTATATTTGGCCAACATTTTAATAATTTGGCTAACATTTTTTCTTATTTGACTGTTGGAGTGGAACATAGAACCTGTACTTTTGTCAGGATGTGAAATGTGGTAATGAGCCGACACATTGAAAAACATATATTAGCATTGGAACTAGGTTTCTGCGGAAAGATGCAAAGACCCCCTTTGGCCAGGCAGAAGAATTAATGAAAGTGTAAATGTCTGCTCTGAGAATGCGATAACTTTGCTGGTCAGGACAGCGGGTACGTGATATGTCATGTTATATGAGAAGCCTAAGACTGATCCGGGAAGCTTGTTGTGTTCACGGGTAATATTATATGATAAATATAGCTAAACACTCGTCGGTGTATGACCCGATAGATGTTAAGTAAAAGGTACACCTCCCCCAACTGGCCTCGGTGCTCACATCTCTCCTCTATGTCTATGAGAACGGGTTAGTTGAATACTGTGATGACTTGATTATAGTTGTGTATATTATATTCGAAAATGCATTGTGGTGTATAAAGGCCTTGGTAGTAGTAGTTTCGTGTTCTTTACTGTTACTTGGTGACCCTATGACGACTCGGAAATAGAAAAGCGAGAGAATGAACACCCTTTTAAACCTCCGACGCCCTGTTGACGAGGGGGGCAGAATCACTCCCGTACATGGTGGTCATCACGAATTAGGTCCCCTGGTTCGATCGCCAACATAATACCGTTTTTTTTCTGTAGTATCCCTCTTAACCACGTGTCTCGGTTGTATCCATACGCATGTGACAGATACAACGCCCTCTTTGCCCGGATGTAGCCATTTCCCACATGTTCATATACAGTGTGATAATATACGTCTATCTTGTGAGTTATCGGTTTACTTCTACCACACTAATGCATACGAGTAGAGACATGGAGCTTGAAATGGGGAAACGGTAGCCGTGAGCATAAAAGGAAAGAAAAAATGTCTGATAGGAGGTGGTTTTAAAGCGTTGGAACAAGAATCGTTGTGATGAAGGTTGTCTTTTGCAAATTGGAAAACATACTGACTAATATAAAGTTGACAACTGTAATGAGAAATAAAAGGAGTGTTTAAGTACTACATAGAACCCGTACTTTAGTATGACTGTGAAGCGTGGTCAATGAGCAGACAAGTTGAAAAGCCTCTAATGCCAGTGGCGTTGTGGATTCTGAGACATAGTTTTTAAAAAGTTCACTAGACACCCGCATGAAACTCCCTCCAAATACTACAAGGCAACATGACAAAACATACAACGTAGCAGACACATAGATACTATACCAGCTCTGTAAGGCAACATACTTTGATAATGTAGACATAACGGCCGCTTTCTAATAATACTGCACACATCTATAAGCAGTGGTAAACCCGTATACACAGATACACGATACTTTCCTAAAGTAGACTCTAGCCATGTTCGCAGTGCAGCTATATAGAGGCATGTCTGAGTTGATGTGAAATATTTTTGGTTATTTTTACACCCGGATGTAATAGGCGACAAGTCACAACACAGCTACGATGCGCTGGCAGGGGTGACCTTATCAACTTCACATACTGGTCAATCTATATACACCACCCAATAACATAGTACACCATCTGTCTTCAAGCCACAAGCGTTTTCAATGTCACAAGAATAACGAACTACTGATATTTAAGATCAGAGTGGCACATGCTGATACTGTTTGTGATATCTCCTACTCATACCACCTGTTTTAACTAAATAAGGACACATACACCTAGCCCATAATCTCCAATCGGCAATTATGAGAAAAATCGAGGGTAGTGTTATTGATTATTATTGGATGTCCCGACAATAGGTGTTAATCTTTTAATCCCCTTCCAACCTTTATATGAACATTTATTAATATCGCGAACTATTTGCAATGGCGGAGATATAAGAAATATTATTAACCTGACTTGGTCATTACGATGACGATAATCCCCTGGATTAGCCGTTATAAGAATAAGTATTGATTTTTGGCAACACCTGTTGAGGTCATATTCTGAATGTTAAGTTAGCTTATATTTTGTGACTCGTAGGTACAATGGTGAAATCTGCTGCCTGTGTTTTTCATCAGCGGTGGGACTTGTGGCCGCGACGACACCCACACCTTGATGACTGGAAATCTTACCCACGACAAAGTTCCGAGATTCGAACCTGTCACTTCCACGGTGTCTGGGGTACCCCCTAAACATACTCCGCAACCAGCACACCACCTCTACTTTTCTAAACATAACCGGGTTAATAACAACCGAGCTCGAAATCACAACTAAGTAACCAAATATTATCAATATTTCTTCTACCACTAGACCACCCCACTGGGATTCGAACCCGATGATAGTGTTCGGAAGCGTTTATCTAGTTACTCATCCACTCACCCCACCCCTTAACAACGAATATCACAAAGTCATACCCACTAAAACCATCGGCCATCTTTACACTTTCAAAGTTTTCATTTGAAGAGCTGTAACCGGTATGCTGATAGTATTTAAGTCCCAGCCACTATAGATAATAGTAACCCCGTTATAACAAACAGTCGACCCCTTTACAATAGACATATAATGAAAATATCCTTGGTCTTCTGACGACCGACGCCGAAATTATGCGTTGAATGTGTCGGTGGTATACCTCCATGCCTATATTTACCCACTTCTCCACTCGATCACCCTGGCTCTTACCAAGGAACGGGCGTAATTATCCAACCAATCCGCCCCTCGCCCACCTCTTAACAAGGATCAGAAGCAGTTATTTAGCTATTTGTACACTCACCAACCCCTTGACAACGACCTGGAGCCTTTATCTAGCAACTCCTCTGTCTCTTAGCAAGGAACCGCCGCATTTACTTAGCCACTTCGCCACTCGCCCATCCCTTTAAATTGTTCGGAAGCTGTTATATAGGTACATCACCACTCACCAACCCCTTAACAACGAATACCACGAAGCCACGCCCCTTACAACCGTTACTACAGGTCATCTTTACTTTTTTAAGGTTTTCATTTGAAGAGGTGTAATCTATATGATGATAGTTTTATAAGCCACTACGACCCACTACAGATCATATACACGCCATATATACCTTTTTACTTATTATAATTTTCATATGACACCCGGCGCGGCTCGAGGCTTCGACCCACCTAACCCCACCACAGTACTCGTCAATAACCGGACTAGTGATCACTCAGCAATGACTGGCCACTTGGGTACTACAAGACACTGTTTTACTGGGGTCGACCGCTCCACGCGACCGATCGGCCGCGCTTGCTCCTGCGCCCACCGCCGCGTGCCCCTGGTTGTTGTTTATTTATTTATGTTTTTTATTTATTTTTTACAATTAGTTAATATATTATACACACAGTTATCTGCTCTTAGAAAACATGTCTTTTCTTAGATGTATCGCCCCTTACATATGACCTAAGTACCTACCCTACCCGCCCTGGATTGGGGGCAATCCAGCGAGGTCAATCCAGAAAGTATAATTAGGAGCACACAAAAAACCCTAACCCCTAACCATAACCCCTAACCCTAAGCCCCTAACCCTAACCCCTAACCCTAACCTAACCCCTAAACCCTAACCCCTAACCCTAACCCCTAACCCTAACCCCTAACCCTAACCCCTAACCCTATCCCTAATCCTAAGGATTGGGGCCAATCCTTAGGATTCAATCCTGAAATACTAATCAGTTACCACCTAACCCACTACTTCTGTGTGCATTCACTCTTGTTGTCCCTCAGTGATGCCATCAGTTTGCAGCTTAACTGTGCTGTGTGCATTCACTCTTGTTGTCTCTCAGTGATGCCATCATTGTGCAGCTCACCTGTTCTGTGTGCAGTTACTCTTGTTGTCTCTCATTGATGCCATCCTGTGCAGCTCAACTGTTCTGTGTGCAGTTACTCTTGTTGTCCCTCATTGATGCCATCATTGTGAAACTGAACTGTTCTGTGTGCAGTTACTCTTGTTGTCCCTCATTGATGCCATCATTAGTTAGTTAGTTATCAGTTGGGGTATCTTCGTTGCACTCCGGACATGTCCATAGGTGCTCAGATCCTCCCCCCAGCATATGCATCAGCGTCCGGTGGCTAATAGTGCCAGTTCTGTGTTGGTTGACGAGGCGCTTTGTTTTCCCGATGTACCTCTCGCGTCTGGCTGTGCCGATTCTTACTCCCAGGTCTTTCATCCTGGAAAGCGATGTGGACTCACTGGCGTCAAAATCCTCTGTTCTCGCCATATCTTTAAGGGTGTTTATTACATCGGCACGATCCATGGGCTGGCCATCTACAGGGGGTGCAGAGCCAGCCAATTTATCAGCTCGTTCATTTCCCTCGACTCCCGCATGTCCCGGGACGAAGATGAAGGTGACTTTGCGGACAACAGACTTCCGCAGCGACTCAGTCCACTGTCTACGTACAGATCCAGCTTCGACCTTCTGAATCATGCTCATTGAATCACTTAGTACACACACGTTGGTATAATTCTGTGATTCCAAACATATGAAAGCCTGTGTAACTGCCATCACCTCCATCGTCATGCTGCTCGTGGTCATAGAGTGGGCACCACTGGATTCTTGAACGGTTCGGCCCGCTGAACGGGCTGTAAATGCCCACGCACTTCTCTGCTGCTTAATAACAGATCCATCTGTATAGATGAGCACTTCGGGGCTATCTGAGTGATCATAGATGAGCACGTTAACCTCTGCATTGACAGCGGCAGGGTTCTGCTCTCTGCACCGTCTGTCGAGTGTGATAATGCATGCCATCATTGTGCCATCATTGTGCAGCTGTACTGTGTGCAGTTACTCTTGTTGTCCCTCACTGATGCCATCGTTGTGCAGCTCAACTGTTCTGTGTTCATACTATTTTCAATACTAACGTGAGACATTTTGTATGTGTCTAGATGTGAGGAAGTGTGAGTGTATGTGGAGGATGTGTGTGAGTGTGGGGATATGTGTGGGTGGGGGGTGTGTGGGTGGGGGTATGCATTTGGATGGGTTGGGGTGTGTGGGTTTTGGTGGGTAGTGGTATTTGTGGGTGTTGGTGGGATGTGTGGATGGATGTGTGGGGGTGAAAGTAGGGGTGTTGGAATGGATGTGGGGGATGTGTGTATGGGTGGAGGATATGTGTATGGGACGGATGCAGGGGATGTGTGTTTATGTTGGTGGATATGTGTGGATGGTTTGAGGAAGTATGTGTGGGAGGCGGGGTTGTGTGGGTAGGGGATTGTGTTGGGTGGATTTGGGATGGAAGGGCGGGTGGGGAGAAGTGTATGGTGTGTGGGTTTGAGATATGTGTGCGGTGTGTTGGTGGGGGATGTGTGAATGATGTGTGGGTGGAGGGTATGTTTGTGGTGGTATGGGTGGAGGATAGTGTGTGGTGTGGGGGATGTGTGTGATGGGTGCGGGGAATGTGTGTATGGGTGGGGTATATGTGTGGGTGAGCAGGGGATTGTGGTGGTTGGGGGAAGTATGTGGGGGAGTGTGGGTGGAAGATGTGTGTGTGTGGATGGGGAATGTGTGGGTGGGGGTGTGTGAGTGGCTTAGGGATGTGTAGGTGGGTGAGGGAGTTGTATGTGTCGGGGTGGGATGTGTGAGTGGGTGGAGGATGTGTGTGGGGGTAGGGGTATTGTGATCGAGAGATGTTTGGTTGGGAGTGGGTGGTTGGGGGTGTGTGGGTGCGTAGTGGAGGATGTATGCGTGAGTGAGTGTGTGTTGGTGGACGGGTAGGGAATGCGTGTGTGGGTGGGGAGAGGTGTGTGGTGTGTTGGTTGGTGATATTGTGTGGGTGAGGTATGTGTGTGTGGGTGGGGGATTTTTGTGGTGTGTGAGTGGGGGTATGTGGGGTGGATGGGTAAGGGTATCTGTGTGGGTGTGGGTGCGAATATTGTGTGGTATCTGGGTGGGGGACATGTGTGTGGTGTGTAAGTGGGGATGTGTTGGTGAGCATCCCCAATAAGGCCTTACAGGAGTAATGAGTTAACACTAGTCTAGTAGAGAGACACCAGACAAGGAAGACACCGAGTACTATTAATAACCTCACAGGGAGACACATGTGGGTCAGACCAGAGGTCGACGAGTATAGATGAGCGAGGGCTTTCCCCAAGCAATTGGGTTGCTGGTCCTTGCGAGTAACCGTGATATGGCAGGTTACTCAAACTCACCAGCCAGCGTGCTGGCAAGACCAGGCACGCAAAACTAGCTACTGCACGGAGAGTAAAGTGTCCGTGCTTGTCCACGCAATGTGTAGCGTGTGGACAGACTGACTGGAGACGGTAGAGAGAGAGCAGACGTATCCTTGATCAATACGATAGCTTTCTAGGCCATAGGCAAACATAGGGCAGTTCATTTAGATTGTGTAATGCTAGCATCATCTATCATCACGTTGATGTATTCATATTGTGTACTGATGATGAAACCTAACGCTCGTAGAGCCATTCAAATGTCGGCTCTGAATAAATTGCATTCCTTTCGCAAATGTCGTGAATTGTTATTTCGTGCAGTGCGAAAGTAGCGGAGTCTTGAAAAGCTGCAGCGCACAAGTCGCTGACAGGCTAGACCCCGAATTAGTGTCAGAATGGTCAAAGAATCAACGCCAGCGGCGAATTAGTGTCATAACACAGGGAATAAACACCAGTAGACCCCGAATTGGTGTCAGAGCACAGCAAACCAACGCCAGCAGTACCATTACTGTCAGATTTCAGTGAATGTTTCTGAGCAGTCATAGCAGGCAGTTGTAGTAATATTTAACGAGCAGTTAACGCCAACATGCAAGTGGTATTATAAACTACTGAACGAACGCTAGCTATCGATTGATATTACAAAATTCTGTACCAGAATTAATTCAATGCACGTTTCAACATTAATGATGTGTGATATATTGCAAAGTAATACAAATTTGTTGTGATACATGCTATAAATTAATTTTTTCCTTGTGAATTATACGATCGCCAATTTGTGGAGTGTGAACCACAATTGAGTCAAATTAGATTGGCAAAGTGGGAAATTCTACCAATATTATTTAGAACGTGTGGTATTATACTAAAAGCAATTGAAATGTATAAAATCATCAATGAACATTACCATCATAACCACCGTGTACATTTCATTGCGTGTGATACAGCCATCAATGTCACCATTCTACGAAATCAGTAAATAGTTCAGCGACGAACTGCAGCCTAAAACGAAGGTACGCCAGAGTCAAGCGGCGAAGACAAAACGACATTGACGGCCATACGACTAATCATCTCATTTATCATCTAACAATCATTCAGACGATCATATCATTCATCATTAATACCATTTATCACTATTTAGCACATTTTCATTCATCATTCGCATGAAATAGGAGATTGTGTTAATAACTTGATGAAATATGAAATAATTGATAAAATATGATGAATTGTGAGCTTGTATTTACAACTTAAGCGTGTGTCTAATTTCTGCTGCTCTACTAACCAGAACGCAGCCCGTGGGTTATCAAAGCAAACCAGTGTGTAGTGTGAAAGTCTGCGGTGGAACATCCCAAGTACCGTACGTTCCAACAAATTAGATGAGTATATTTTCCGAATATTTTGGTATGCTCTAACTTAATCATGCATCTTCTTTTCCAGCGAAAGATGTACATTTACTAACACATTATTGTAAACTATTCGGTGCATATTATTGTATTATCATTTTGATCTAACATTACGCCACAAAATGGCGTCACTAAATGAATGTATCCAGGCGGGCATCGCAATGGGCCACACTGGAGATAAGCTAGAAAAATGGGCGGACCAAAAGTATAAAGAAGAAATAGCTCGACAGAAAGAAGAAACAGAAAGGAAAATTGCTCTACAAAGAGAAGAAACAGAAAGGAAAATTGCTCTACAAAGAGAAGAAACAGAAAGAAAAGCTGCGCTTGACAGAGATGAAAGAGCATTAGAAAGGCAACATCAAAAAGAAATGAAAGAGATCGAGGAGGCTACCAAACAGAAACAATTAAAGTCTGATCAAGCTACCAAACAGAAACAATTAGAGTCTGATCAAGCTACCAAACAGAAACAATTAGAGTCAGACCAGAAAAAAATTAGATTTAGAACAGAAGAAATTAGAGTCGGACCAAATTATCAAACAGAAACAGTTAGACTTAGAGCATGCTAACAAACAAGCAGAGGAAGCCACCAAACAAAAGCAGATACAAGTAGATTCTGAAACTAGACTAAAGATGAAAGAAATGGAGGTAGATTCGAACATACAAATAGCCTCTAGCAAACAAAAGAGCCAAGAAGAACAGAACAAATTTAGTAAGTACAAGGGCCTTATCAAACCATACACGGTAGGTGATTCAATCATCGCATGGACTGAACATATAGAGTTCCAACTAAAAACACAGAAAATACCTTTAGAGGATTGGGCAATGATTTACATGAGGAACTTGAGTGGGGAGCCTTTAAAAGTAATAGAATCCATACCTACAGATCTTAGAAACAATTACCAGTACATACACGATAGAATAATGCAACATTTTCTTTTGGACGCTACTGGTTATCAAATTCAATTCTCACAGATTAAACCAAAAGCAACTGAAACGTTCTTAGACTACATTTCTAACGTGCAGAGCACATTTAAAACATGGACTAAGGCGGCTAAAGTAGGTAACAGCTATGAAAAACTAGAAGAGCTAATGGTAATGGACAAAGTCGTTTCTACAAGGCCTACCCCTTTTGCTAAATTCTTACAACAGTCAGATATTGAGTCCATTCAACAGTTAGAGAAACGGGGGTCAGCTTATTTTTCCTCTAATCGGGACATATTTAAAAATACATCATATGACACAGAAATTACAGCTTTTGCAAATAGAGTCCCTGATAGATCCTACAAGCAGAAAGATTACTGTAAGAATGACAAAACACCTCAGAAACCACCTCGATGTAATTATTGCAATCTTTTTCACCCAACTTATTCGATGTGTGATAAGAACCCCACATATCCGTCACACCTAGAACAAGTGATAAGTAAGCAAGAAAACAGAAGATCATCGTTTAAACGTGCTGTAAAATGTTATTTTTGTTCAAGTTATGGCCACTATAGCAATAAATGTCTTGGGAGACAGAGAATGAAGGCAAACAACGCAGCCCTCATCGATACATCATCAGACGATGAGAGTGACATAGATCCCGAACTTGTCAATGTATTGCCAACGAATGAATGTCAGAATGTATCATCAGCTACTGATATTTTAGACTTTAAGACGTGTAAAGTATGCCACAAGTTTCATGCGGAGGGGAGATTGAAATGTGGACACGTAATATCATGTTCAAATGAAGAAGCTAATGCAGCATGTGCCTCCAGAGGTAACCTTAAGTTCTACGATGCACTGGTCAATGGTAAACCATGCCAATGCTTAGTTGATAGCGGCAGTACTATACTGGGATTAAGGAGAGAACTTGCTAGAACAGAAGATTATACGGGTGAATTTGTCAAATGCCGTACTTTCTCGGGCACCATCGAGAAATATCCACTGGCAAAAGCGCATATCAATACCCCGTTCCTTACCGGCACATTTACATGCGCTATCCTCCAAGATCCTTGTACAGATCTTATTTGAGGATGTCTTGGTGCATTGAAAGAATGTACAGACGACAACATAAAAGCCTGGAATGAAACACACATGGTCAACGCTGTAACTAAGTCAGATACAGAAACAAGTTATACTGACTTACAAAATGAAACACTACAGCTACTAACACCAAGTGGTGCAGATACCAACAATACTCGCCAAAAGTTGAGCGAGGCACAAAGCACCGACCAAACACTCACACCGAATTTTAACTTGTTGTGTGAGCGAAAGAAAGTTTCTAAAAATTCTTCTTGGTACTTTAAAAAGGTTAACGGAATTCTCATGCGTTATTACACATATAATAACCATGAAATTCAGCAGACGGTTGTAACAG
>JACEFZ010018188.1:0-14588 GCA_014155875.1 Cepaea nemoralis | reverse complement strand
TCCTACTTTCTCTTGCTATTTAATTAGTTCATTTGGTTTTTCCCAATCTTGTCCGGGTGATTTTTTCCCGGGGGGCCCTAATCTGATGGCTTCTAAAATTTCTTCTTTCAGTATGTCTGGTTCTAGTTCTTTGGTGGCTCTGGGGGTTGGTTTCTTGAATTCCTGTGACATCTGATGGGATGTTGAAAATTTTGTTCGAAGTATTTTTCCCCATTTTAAAATTGGGATTTGTTTTTTTTTCCCCTTATTGGTTCTCCTTTTTCGTTGTTAAATTTCATTTGGGGGCCCAAAGGGTTTTTTTCTCGGGTTTTCAATGCACTTATCTTTTTATAGAAGTTTCTAGTTCCCCTTTTAGTTTTTTTTTGGGGAGTTTCTCCATCCCTCCTCCCAGTTTTTTGTTTTTCCCTCTCTTTACTTTTCTATTAAATGTCCTTCTCGCTATTCTATATTATATGTAATCGCATCATGTTTGCTCTTCGAAAACTTTTTATTTTTTTCCCCCCTTTTTGTCTTTGTACAGCTTTCTTTACTTCTGCTTTTTCCACCAAACTTGTTTTTTTTCTTTTTTTTCCGGGGTTTTTTTTGCTTTTTTTTTTCGGGGGTTAACAATGCTTTTTAAAAAATTAGAATTGTCAAATGTTAGGTATACTCAACACTATTGTAGGGGCTTTGGAACCCTGGGCATTGAACAAGCAACTAGAAAATCAAATAGATGCCCCGGAGATGTGGATATACAGAAAATTTTGTTTGATTTCATGGAAACAGAAACAATCAAATACAGAGGTTCTAGAAAAACAGGGAATGAAAAGAGAGTTGATGAAAGTTGATGAAACTTTTTACTCTAACTATTTTATTACCAGGTGTTCTCAATGTGTGACTATTGCCAGGTTTTCTCAATGTGTAATTATTGCCAGGTTTTCTCAATGTGTGACTATTGCCAGGTTTTCTCAATGTGTGACTATTGCCAGGTTTTCTCAATGTGTGACTATTACCAGGTTTTCTCAATGTGTGACTATTGCCAGGTTTTCTCAATGTGTGACTATTGCCAGGTTTTCTCAATGTGTGACTATTGCCAGGTTTTCTCAATGTGTGACTATTGCCAGGTTTTCTCAATGTGTGACTATTGCCAGGTTTTCTCAATGTGTGACTATTGCCAGGTTTTCTCAATGTGTGACTATTGCCAGGTTTTCTCAATGTGTGACTATTCCAGCGTCTACTCTTCACCTCTTGATTCACTGATATATGTTGTTCTTTCCCTAACAGAAATGAGATTCTGTCATAGTTAGTAGTCATACCATCTTTATGATGGTATTAAACAAGTTAAACCTTTAGTAAAATCATTTCAAGAAAATGACAAATTGCTGAGATTGTGCTCACAGGTTAGGGCCATGAAGTGTGAGTTAGATCCTCACTTACAATACATACATACATATATATATATATGTATGTATGTCCGTTCTTTATGCGTCCGAGAACGGTCCATCCGATTGAGATGAAATTTTCTACACGTCTTCTTCTCATTCCCGTGCAGCCAACTGTCATAGTTTGTTGTGTACAATCAGCTATTCACTTACTAAAATTTAATATTTTAATATCTTATCATTTATATATATAGCGAGGGGACTTAAGAAAAGTTATTTCAAGGGGCATAACTTTTAATAACATTGCTATATATTTTATATATAGATTGTTGCATTGTTTTCAAAGAGTTATAAACTCTTTGTCTACAGTTATTTACAGGCATATGCGTTATAATAAATAATGATATAATCTTTACGGCATTTTCAAAGTTTTCATAAAAATAATGCATCTATTTAAATAGTGAAAATGTTCTAACTCACTTTTTATTTTTCTTCAACAGCACATTAATTTTTTTTAACATTCTCATATGTATGGCGCGTTACACCTACATTGGGTATTTATGATGCCCATGTTAAACATTTCCTCAACAAGTTACTTTTCATGCATTTTAATGCTTATTGTTCTTTTGTTGTCAAGAATTGCTTCATAAGAGATGTTAATGAAAGAATGTATGAGAGGAAATAGAGAAGAAGGGCAGAATGTAGGACAGGCCTGCGAAAGATTTTCGTTCGTTAAAAAAAAAAAAAAGTAATTTTTTGTGAGAGAAAGTTAGTTGCATATCGTTTGCAGTACTCTGCAGTCAACCCACTGCCCACCATTTATTGGCTGTTCGTGTATCTTGGTAAGTTTACTTTAGATAGATCTCTTCCAATCATATTTTTCTACTATCAATCTATCTGTTCTATTCTATCTATATTTTTAACGGGAACGGGCCGAACATAGATAAATAGATAGATAGATAGATAGATAGTCAGGAATGGGAACGGGCGCTTATATGACTACTTATATGAATTAAATGAGATGCTCCCCACCAGGGGTAGGGCGAAGCCGGGCCGGGTCAGACAGACAGACAAACAGATAGATAGACAGACAGACAAATAATCGGGAACGGGAACGGGAGCTTATATGACTACTTATATGAATTAAATGAAATGCTCCCCACCAGGGGCTGGGCGAAGCCGGGCCGGGTCAGACAGACAGACAAACAGATAGACAGACAGTCGGGAACGGGAGCTTATATGACTACTTATATGAATTAAATGAAATGCTCCCCTCCAGGTGCTGGGAGAAGCCGGGCCGCGTCAAACAGACAGACGGATGGATGGACAGACAGACAGACAGATAGATAGTCGGGAACGGGAACGGGAGCTTATATGACTACTTATATGAATTAAATGAAATGCTCCCCTCCAGGTGTTAGGTGAAGCCGGCCGCGTCAACAGACAGACAGACGGACGGACAGACAGATAGATCCCCGCCAGGGCCTGGGCGAAGCCGGGCCGGGTCAGCTAGTATATATATATATATATATATATATATATATATATATATATATATATATATATATATAATATATATATATAGTATATCCAGTGAAGCTCACAATCTACTTATCGTCTTTTGGTAATTCATACATATATCATGCCTTTTTGAAACACAATGTATCAAACTATATTCTGTCAAGACGGCAAGGTGCCAATTATATATATATATATATTTACATATATATATATATATATATATATATATATATATATATATATATATATATATATATATATATATATATATATATATATATATATATATATATTATATCATCATCAAGTGCCGTGCCGGCTGGCGTAGGCGTTCATGGCTCTCCATAGATCTCGGTCTTTGGTTTTCTGGATCAACTCTGCTGCGATATTCCTCCATGCCACCGTCTCAATCCATCCAGCATCATTTCTCTTGGTCTGCCTCTGCCTCTCTTCCCCTCGATCTTTCCAGTTGTTACGATGTTCTCCAATGCCTCTCTTCTCATCACAGTGACCGAAGAAAGATGTTTGTCTCTGTCTTATTGTTGTATATAATGTTCTAGTTTCATTAGCCTGTTTCAGGCAGTCGTCGTTAGTTACTCTGGCAGTCCAAGGAATTCGCAACATTCGTCTCAGGAACCACATCTCTATTGCTTCTAATTTCTTCTTAATCTGTTCATTTACATTCCAAGATTCACTGCCATACAGCAAAACTGGTTCTACATAGCATTTCAGCACTCTCTTTCTTACATTCAGTGAAAGTGGCTTATTGCATAAGATACTCTTCATTTTCTGAAATGCGGCCTTTGCCTGCCCTATTCTGCTCCTAATCTCTGTTGTACATCTTCCATCTGATGTTATAAATGTCCCTAGGTATCTAAAATTATCCACTTGGTTAAGGATTTTTCCTTCTATTTCTATGTCTCATTTTGGTGTCACCATTTTATTTGATATTACCATTGTTACTGTTTTCTTGATATTCAAGGAGAGTCCTTTCCTTGCACTCTCTGTTACTACAACGTCTAATAATTGTTGTAGGTCTGTTGAATTATCTGCCACCAATACTGCGTCATCTGCATAGCGTATATTATTTATATTATAACCTCCAACTAGTATTCCTGGCATCTCTTTGATCTCTCTCATTCGCTATATAGGGAGAACAGATCTGGTGACAAGACACACCCCTGTCGTACTCCTAGCTTTATCTGTGTCACGAGTTAAATAAACTTGTCAGTCGATCAATGACAGCTAAGCCCGACATTGGGTTTGCAAACAAAATTGACCCTTTGATGTGGATCTAATTGGGGACAATACGTTGTTATAACTATCTGCACCTGGTCGACATTGGTGTATGAGATCTTAGTGAGTCACGTCGCGTTGTCTACACACAGTCGACAGTTTGATGACAGGATGTTGTTCGAGAGGTGTGTACTGGCGACATTTGTCTACAAAACGGGAGTTGGCCGTTGAAAGTAATGGACAGATGTCTGCTAGAGGTCAGAAGGATTCTGGGATCTGCGGGAAAGGTCTCTGATTCACCAACAGCCAGGTATTCTCTATTTTACAGGTTCAATTTCCAGGTCCACGTATGTGTGCTGTGATTTTCAGCGGTGGGACTAACACAAAGTTAGAAGATGATCGCTCAGAATCGGAAGACAGAGGTTGCTGAGAGGCTGCTACATAGGGCTTATACCCAAGTTGGTTTGCGGGAACCTGGCTTCTGCTGAGCAGGACATGTTGACGAGATTGAGGTTTAGCCAAGTGATAGATGTATCAATGAACAGTCAGAACATTGCATAATTTATACTGATACCCAGAACAGTTAGATTGTGGTGTTAATATGAGGAATCTTTAGAACCAGTGACTCTAGATCCATTAAGATTTCTCCAATAACAGTGACAATAGGATTAGAATTTCCTGATTAACAATCCGTTAAATAACCGAGGAAGTTCATAGTGTGAACAGACTCTCATTAGACAGTGTTTGTCAGGGGTGTCCAAGCATCCTAGTGGTTCCAGAGACAATGGAGGAAGTCTTCACGTGACCGGAGGAGCATCACCTGGGTGAGGCTACTTGTGGGGGATACATGGTGCTGGTGTGTCTTCAGCACAGGGATGAGAATGACTACTCTTGAACACTGATCTGAGTCTATAGACGATTTAGAATACACGTCAAACATTCTACACCTTATACACACATACACACTTCTCCTACATATACTCTTTGCTTTAATAAATTTCTTGGTTTTTATTTGTTGAAGCGAGAGTTGTCAAGTATGTTATGTTGGGGAAGAATGAGAGGGGGCATAATCCAGGGATGAGTAAGAGTGAGTGGAAGGTGTCTTCAGATTGAAGGAGTGTGTGGACGGAGTCTGCTGGATATCTCCAGAATAGAGATATTGAATTAAAACAAATGTGGGTGTTGATTCCCTTCACTCCAGGGACGACACTAAAGTGGTAAAGAAGAACAAGTAACCAATACGACATTCATTCTTTATACACACGACAATCTGTTCGTAACTACCCTCTTTATTTCCCATTTTAATTGCTGCTACTTGGTTCCAGTAAACATTCTTTATTATTCTTAAATCTTTTCCATCAATGTTGATATCTTCCAACATTTTAATCAGTTCATCATGTTTTATTTTATCAAATGCCTTAGTATAATGTATGAAGCACAAATATATGTCTCTCTGTTCCTTTATTGACCTTTCTATTAGTGTCCGTAATGTATAAATTGCATTGTTTGTGCCCTTTCCTTCCACAAATCCATACTGTTCTTCACTAATTTCCATTTTTATTTTCTTTTTGGTTCTTCTCATTATGATTCTGAGTAGAAGCTTAGTGATATGGTTTATAAGGTTAATTGTACGAAAATCTTCACAATCAATTGCTCCTGGTCTTTTTGGTATAGCTATAAATACAGATTTCAGCATATCACTGGGTATCTCTCTCCTCTCTCTTTTCCACCTGCTTCATATATACCAGGTTTTCCTGCACTTTATATGCGTAGCATTTCCTTATCCTTGTTTATTTATTAATTCATGAGGCCAGTCTCAGTCGAAAGCCTGGTGTTTTAATTGCTTAATCATGTCTCTCTGAGGCGAAGCATATTACTGGAGGCCATAGAAAGTGTCAAATTGAGAGAATCATCACTGCTGCGATATCATCAGGACATAAATAGTAGGATGGTAACGTAAACAAACATGGATGCCTGGTAACAGTAAGTGTACAGAAACGAAAGTTAACAATTCTTGAACTCGTCTGGGGACACAATTATTTGTAGGGATCGTTATTTGTATTAGGGATACCAGTTCTGAAAAATTATTCTTAATATTTAAACAGGACTAACGTAATGTAAAAATAAAACGGTATGCCAAAAGAACGGACAGAAGTAAGAAGAAGAGTGATTTATTAAAAAATACGGAGAATTCGGCAGAATTAAACTCGCAACAGTGAACATTCCTATTTAAATTCAAAGTGTCTATTCATACCCCGGCTATGAATAAATGATCCCTTTATTCATAGTGGAACTTTCCCGGCTGGTCACGTGACTTAACGTATGTGACATCATCGGGACATGAGCGTGGCTATGTTATATATTTTTATTGATTCAAAATTGTATCCTCAGTAGCACAGTGGTAAGTGTCTCTGCCTGATAAGAGGGAGCTGCTGGTTCGATTCCCTGACGGACACTATTTTTTTTTTTAATTCTTCAGGAATTAATTGGGTGAAAGCGACTTTTTAATAAACAAATATTAGGAACTATGATTATGAATTGATGTTTTAAATATTTGTTTATCAAAGTTATTTTTTTTTTGTCACTTTTATTATCTTATTTATATTATGGAAGTGTCTATTCATACCCCGGCTATGAATAAATGATCCATTTATTCATAGCGGAACTTTCCCGGCTGGTCACGTGATTTGCCAAGTCACGTGACTTAACGTATGTGACATCATCGGGACATGAGCGTGGCTATGTTAAATATTTTTGTTGATTCAAATTGTATCCTCAGTAGCACAGTGGTAAGTGTCTCAGCCTGATAAGCGGGAGCTGTTGGTTCGATTCCCTGACGGACACTATTTTTTTTATTCTTCAGGAATTAATTGGGTGAAAGCGACTTTTTAATAAACAAATATTAGGAACTATGATTATGAACTGATGTTTTAAATATTTGTTTATCGAAGTATTTATTTTTTGTCACTTTTATTATCTTATTTATATTATACTAGCTGACCCGGCCCGGCTTCGCCCAGCCCCTGGCGGGGATCTATCTATCTATCTGTCTGTCTGACCCGGCCCGGCTTCACCCAGTCCCTGGTGGGGAGCATCTCATTTAATTCATATAAGTAGTCATATAAGCTCCCGTTCCCGACTGTCTGTCTGACCTGGCTTCGCCCAGCCTCTGGTGGGGAGCATCTCATTTAATTCATATAAGTAGTCATATAAGCTCCCGTTCCCCACTATCTGTCTGTCTGTCTGACCCGGCCCCACCCAGTCCCTGGTGGGGAGCATCTCATTTAATTCATATAAGTAGCCATATAAGCTCTCGTTCCCGACTATCTGTCTGTCTGTCTGACCCGGCCCGGCTTCGCCCAACCTCTGGTGGGGAGCATCTCATTTAATTCATATAAGTAGTCATATAAGCTCCCGTTCCCGACTATCTGTCTGTCTATCTATCTGACCCGGCCTGGCTTCGCCCAGCTCCTGGCAGGGAGCGTCTCATTAAATTCACTTCATAAAAATTAACTTAAGAATGTCCTTCCACACACCATCCATTATTTTTAATGAAAACTGTTTTTAATCACCTACATGACTGTAGATAACTTCTTTAAACATAAAAAGATGAGTTAGAAAATTTTCACTATTTAAATAGATGCATTATTTTTATGAAAACTTTGAAAATGCCTTAAAGATTATATCATTATTTATTATAACTCATATGCCTGTAAATAACTGTAGACAAAGAGTTTATAAATCTTTGAAAACAATGCAACAATCTATATATACAATATATAGCAATGCTATTAAAAGTTATGCCCCTTGAAATAACTTTTCTTAAGTTAAGTCCCCTCGCTATATATAAATGATAATGTAAATTTAAATATTAAATTTTAGTAGTAAATAGCTGATTGTACACTAACAAACTATGACAGTTGGCTGCACAGGAATGAAAAGAATACATGTAGAAAATCTCATCTCAATCGCATGGACCGTTCGCGAACGCATAAAGAACGGACACACATCGTGTTTTATATATATAGAAGAGAATGTATGTATGTCTGTTATTTATGCGTTCGCGAACGGTCCATCCGATTGAGATGAAATTTTCTACACGTCTTCTTTTCATTCCCGTGCAGCCAACTGTCATAGTTGTTTTAGTGTACAATCAGCTATTTACTTACTAAAATTTAATATTTAAATTTACATTATCATTTCTATATAGCGAGGGGACTTAACTTAAGAAAAGTTATTTCAAAGGGCATAACTTTTAATAATATTGCTATATATTTTATATATAGATTGTTGCATTGTTATCAAAGATTTATAAAATGTTTGTCTACAGTTATTTACAGCATATGTGTTATAATATATAATGATAAAATCTTTAAGGTGTTTTCAAAGTTGTCATAAAAATAATGCATCTATTTAAATAGTGAAAATTTTCTAACCCATCTTTTTATTTCTCTTCAACAGCACATTTAATTTATTTTTAACATTCTCATATGTATTTCGCGTTAAACCCACGTTGGGTATTTATGATGCCCATTTTAAACATTGCCTCAACGAGTTACTTTTCATGCATTTTAATGCTTATTGTTCTTTTGTTGTCAAAGAATTGCTTCATAAGAGTTGTTGAAAAAATGTATGAGAGGAAATAGAGAAGAAGGGCAAAATGTAGGACGGGCCTGCGTGCCCAATTCTTAACCCTTTGAAAATAAAGATTTTCGTTCGTTAAAAGAAAAAAGTAATTTTTTGTGACAGAAAGTTAGTTGCATATCGTTTGCAGTACTCTGCAGTAAACCCACCGCCCACCATTTATTGGCTGTTCGTGATATCTTGGTAAGTTTACTTTAGATAGATCTCTTCCAATCATATTTCTACTATCAATCTATCTATTCTTCTATTCTAGCTATATTTTTAACAGGAACGGGCCGAACATAGATAGATAGATAGATAGATAGACAGACAGATAGTCGGGAACGGGAACTTATATCACTACTTATATGAATTAAATGAGATGCTCCCCACCAGGAGCTGGGCGAAGCCGGGTCAGACAGACAGACAGATGGATAGATAGATCCCTGCAAGAGCCTGGGCGAAGCCGGGCCAGCTAGTTTATATATATAGATAAAAGTTATCACTTTTTTATGTCTTTCAACACATCTTTCTCATATCTCTGTCTCTCACACTAGCTTCGTTATCTATCTCTCTCCTCTCTCTTTTCAACCTGCTTCACATTTACCAGGTTTTCCTGCACTTTATATGAGTAGCATGTCCTTGTTTATTTGTTAATTCATCAGGCCAGTCAGTTGAAAGCCTGATGTTTTAATTGCCTAATCCAAGTCTCTCTGAGGCGACGCATATTACTGTCAGCTTGGACCGGAATAATCAGGACATAAATAGTAGGAAATAGTAGGTTGGTAATGAAAACAACGATGGATGCCTGTAAACAGTAAGTGCACAGAAACGCAAGTTAAAAATTCTTGAACACGCCTGGGGAAACAAATATTTGTATTGGGGATACCAATCTGGAAAATTATTCTTGATATTTAAAGTCATACTTCAACAATGTATAAAGTATCCCTTTACTCATACTTCAGCTATATATAAAGTATCCCTTTACTCATACTTCAGCTATGTATAAAGTATCTGTTTATTCATACTTCAGCTATGTATAAACTCTCCCTTATATTATTTAAAAGTTATCACTTTTTTATGTCTTTCAACACATCTTTCTCATATCTCTGTCTCTCACACTAGCTTCGTTATCTATCTCTCTCCTCTCTCTGTTCAACCTGCTTCACATATACCAGGTTTTCCTGCACTTTATATGAGTAGCATGTCCTTGTTTATTTGTTAATTCATCAGGCCAGTCAGTCGAAAGCCTGATGTTTTAATTGCCTAATCAAGTCTCTCTGAGGCGACACATATTACTGTCAGCTTGGACCGGAATAATCAGGACATAAATAGTAGGAAATAGTAGGTCGGTAATGTAAACAAAGATGGATGCCTGTAACAGTAAGTGTACAGAAACGCAAGTTAACAATTCTTGAACGAAGTGTCTATTCGCAATCAAGTTGTGAATAAACGAAGTCTTTATTCGCAACCAAAGGCTAGTCACGTGACATAAGTGACGTCATCGGGACATGTGTTTGACTATATGAAACATTTGTGTTAAGCTGTCATCGTGGTCCCAGTAGCGTAGCAGTGAGTATCTCCGAATGCAACCGTGGTTCGAATCCCCGCCGGCGAAACTTTTTTTTCTTCATTTTTCAGAAATGTATTAAGTGAAAGCGACAAGATAACTATGTACAAAGACAGTTATTCGGCATTTTGACAAAATTAGCTAACTTACGGGTAACTGATAGTAATTATTTATCCGGTAAACCGGAGGGAACTGGAGGACAGGCGCTGGAGCTTCAATTAACCGTCTCCACGACGCCTAACGGCATAAGTGGAAGGCAACAACAACACCAACTTCTGGAATAAATGCCGTGGTTGATTGTGATGTCCTGTAAAAGACATCCAACTAACTGTACCTTCTGAAACAAACATGAATAGTTGCCGGGTCTGTAGTGAAGTGGTTATGAATGCACGAAACCTAGCTGCGGCGATTTGGAAGCAGACCGCCTTGCGTTGGTTTTCACACAGAGGTATAAGTGCCGGTGGTTCAGAAATAAATGGCAACCTACTGAACGTAAACATGCCCGGGAATTAAAAAAAAAAAACACATTCTGTTGATATGCCAAACCAAGCCATACATCACAGTGTCAGGATTAATTCACGGAAATATCAAATATCATGAGAGGCTTATTGCATTATTGGGTATCTGAATTTGTTGTTGTTTGTTCATTCGCTTTGAACGCAAGCGTAGCCAATATACGTGCTACTACTAATAGCTGCCACTATTGGAGAGTGCAACTGGACTGATACTTGCATGTGGATTATGTTTCCTATTAGCATTGTCCCTCGCCATCAGGTAAACCCACTCAAGACTTCAGGCAGGGGCAGACTTGGGCATTCCCCGCTCATGGCTGCTTAATAGTTAATTGTATAAGCTTCTACATTGCTTTGTTAGCTGTGTACTCACTCCATATTGTTTAAGGATTTCCACAGCTTGTTTGTATCTACTCTTGGTTGCGAATAGAGATTTCTTTTTTTCGTAACTTGGTTGCGAATTCGCGACTTGGTGGGTGTAAAATCTTTGTTGAACTACTTGGGATTCTGATATTAAAAGCAGAGCAGCTGAATGGACGTCTACTTGGCACCATGTATGGTGAGATGGTAAAGTACCTTCTGCAGAGCTTAAGTGGAAATTCCGGAAAGTTAGACCAACCTGAGGCCCCAAATTTCAAAAAAAGACACCGAGCCTACTGCAACAGAGTACTCGAATATTCTAGCAAACTCTCCCATTCTTGAACACACCTGGGGACACAAATATTTGTATTGGGGATACCAATCTGGAAAATTATTCTTGATATTTACTCATACTTCAGCTATGTATAAAGTATCTGTTTATTATATCAATTATCAGCTATGTATAATAAACTCTCCCATTTAAATTAACCACCTTCTTAGACTTCTTAATGGCCCAAACTAAAATTGACTAGTGAGCAGACGCTGTGACATGTTTGTTGCTTCTCACAATTCGATTGCGAATATAATTTTTCTCTATTCGCAATTCCATTGAAAATATAATTTTTTTCTATTCGGAATTCGCAATTCCATTGCGAATAGAGCCTCCCTTTCAGAAAATTCTAGAACTAGAATCATTCGGTGCCCATAATTTTACGGGACTAGGTAATCTCATCAGCCTGAGTATTTATACTGGCCGGAATAAAACTCCGGCAATACTGATTACTGGCCGTAAACCAGGAAGTGTTGGTAAAACATACTTTACTTATTAAGTTACTTACTGGACGCGGTGGTGCTAGTGGTGTCTTCACCAACAACGCCGTTGTAAAAAAGGCTGGCAGTAATCCAAACAGCACAGAAAATTACAGTGTACTTGGTGTTAATCATTGTGACTGTTGTAGATGAATACACTGTCAGATACTAAAACAACTCTAGAATGTTTAAATGTCCTATGTGACAGGAGAAACTGGCTCGTGACTGTGACAAAGTCAAACCCTTGGCTGCGTCTTGCTGCGGAGTCGAGAGCAGACGTGTCGTTATGCCAGATAATTCAGAAAAAGTACAACTGATATTTAATATTTATATGACGGTATCAAGTTTATCCCCCTTCTTTTAAACACCCAGCGACACCGCACATTTACATCTGGATAGCTTCATATTGCAAGGATATATGTTTATAGTTAGTTACTAAATCAATAAATAATCATCTAATGTAAATTACAACACTATATTTTTTAAAGATGTTATTTACATATATATTTATTGTAGTTTTAGCATGTATACTGATATATATCGTTTGCAAGAAAATGATTATTATTTGTTTTCATTTGATATGATCCATATGTGTAAACATTAAAACAAAATTAGGAAAAAATAATATTGCTCAACGCATTTTTTATTTACTTGCATATTTATGGTTCAATACTGAGTATGATTCCAAAACATTTACCCGCGATACTGGTCTACAGTTTTTAATTATATCAATTTGGCAACTCAATGGTGTATCCCGGACATTGCATGCCGTTCCCATTGATCTCTAAATATAACCAACGGCTACAAGTTCAGCCCTTAAGGTTAACCACTTGTTAATTTTAACGAATCAACTCGCCCTCCTAACGTGTTATTACATAAAGACAACCACCTCCCTTCTTTGAACTAAGCATACAGTATTGTGATATATAGCCTACGTGCGATGATTCACATTTTTTTTCTGTGATAGTTTAATCACTTTGAAAGTATATGATATAATAATATAAATCAATAAATTTGGGTGCCGTCTCCGCAAGAAGGTGGCGCAATGGATCCCCAAACTTGTCTGTCTCTTCCCTTTGACTGTACATTCTGGCAGGTGATGTTCGTCCATCTCAGATGTTACCCTCCACTTGTATCGTTGTCTACCTCTTTTTCGCTTGCCCTCACCTTGCCTTCCAGTATTTTTTTTTAAAAGAGTATCATGTCTTTTAACGCGGGCTAAATATTTCATTTTGTCCCTCTTTAGTTCTTTCTTCTTCTTCTGCGTTCATCCGGAGTATTTTTTTTTCTGGACGTGATTGCATTGTGCCTGTTTACAGCAGAACTGCGTTCTTGCGCCGTTAGGCCGACACATCCGACTTCTGCGGGCATTTGTTGACCGGGTTAACCTTCCCGATCTTTAATTCTTTCATCAACTCTCTCTTTATTCCCAGTTTTTCTAGCACCTCTGCATTTGATTGTTTTTGTTTCCATGAAAACGACCTTTTTTCTCTGTATACCACATCCCCAGGGCTTCTATGCGATTTCTAGTTGCTTGTTCAATGTCCAGGCTTCCGAGCCATACAGTGGCGTTAAATATACGTAGCATTTGACAATTCTAATTTTTAATGCGTTATTAATCTCTTTAGATGTTAATCAATACTGATTTCATGCCGTTGAAAGCATTTTTGGCCATTCCTATTCTCTTTTTGATTTCCATTTCACTTCTGCCATCATCTGTTATTATATATCCAAGATAAGAGAAACTTGTTACTTGTTCTAGTATCTGCCAATTTCCCGTGATGTTCATTGATGACCTTTCCTTTTCACTGTTAATCATCATTGTTTTTGTTTTTTGGATGTTAATATCTAAGCCACATTCTGCACTGTGCCTGTTTACTTCTTCCACTAGGTCTTGCAACTCTTGTTCACTTTCTGCTAGTAACACGGTAGGCCTATCGTCAGCATATCTAAGATTGTTTATGATTCTTCCATTGATGCTGAGTCCAGGCATTACAACTTGTTTAAAAATTCTTTCTGTGTATAGGTTGAAGAGGCTTGGAGACAGTACACATCCTTGCCTTCAATCAATCAATCAATCATGTGCCATGCCGGAAAGCGTGGGCGGTCATGACTCGCCATTTCACTCGATCACCAGTGTCGTGGATCAGCTCAGTGTTCCTGTCTCGTCCATGCCATGTGGCCAAGCCATCCAGGTATTTTCCTCTCGGTCTTCCTCTTGGTCTGTTCCCCTCGATCTTGCCAGTTTTCACTAAGTTCTCCAATCCATTTCTTCTCATAACATGTCCAAAAAATTTTGACTGTCTACGTCTAATTTCTCTAATCAGTTTACGATGTTCATTTGTCTCCTGTAGTACTTGGTCATTGGTTTTTCTGTCTGTCCATGGTATTCTTTGCATTTTCCTCAGAAACCACATTTCTGCAGCCATCAGATGCTTTTCAGCTTGACTGCTCATTGTCCAAGCTTTCACATCCATACAAAAGAACAGGCTCTATGTATCCCCTCAACACTCTTTTTCTTTTTTGTTTTTTTTAAAATTTTGGACCCCCCTTTTTTTTTCCCCTTTTTATTGGTTTTAAAAAATTGGGTTTTTT
>JACEFZ010018187.1:5000-15501 GCA_014155875.1 Cepaea nemoralis | reverse complement strand
ACAGACAACATTGTACACTGACGGATGGAAGGACGGATAGACAGAAAGACAGAAAGACAGACAGAAAGACAAACAGACATGCACCATGTAGGTATGCAGGGATGGACGTAGGTAGAGTATGTAGAAAGAAAGAAAGAAAGAAAGAAAGAAAGAAAGAAAGAAAGAAAGACAGACAGAAAGAAAGACAGAAAGAAAGAAAGAAAGAAAGAACAATTTTAATGAACGGAAAAAAGGAAAATGCCATATACACAAAGCACCCCACTGTATCAGAACCGGCATCTGCATAAGACACGACCACAACCCATCTTGTAAGAGGATATCTATAAACAGTAACAATGTACTGTATTAGCCAGAGTGTGATTCATCAAAACACTGGGATAGTCAGCAATAAAATACATGCTTACAGATTACTTGCTATCATGTTCGCAACAAGGGCAAGTGAAAATACACCATAAATAGACGATGAACATGAGAAGAATAATACAAGAGAAAGGTTGCTCGAATATAAAATTAGAGTTTTAAAAAAAGAACATAGAGTAACGCGACCTAGTGTTACTGACTGACTCCAGTAAAAAAGGGGAAATACAGAAATAACGGAATAAAGGGTGGGAATAGAAGCGACCGAGTGAACAATATTAGAGGGAGAGACTGAGTTGCGTCAGAGTTGTTTGTCATAAACTGTCATTTACTGCCAATATAGTACCTTGTGGTGTATGGCAGAGGGGTCTTCGAGCCTGAGGAATTAAGGCCGCCTGGCTAGTGCAGTCGCCGCGAACTGTAAAGGTTAGGAATTTCATTTTGCCCTCGACAGAAAAATATCCCACACCTTACCGAGGGATCGAATCCGGGTCTCCCGAAGTTGTACCCACTCGGCCAGCCGCTCCGCAGAGTTGTTTGTGAAACGTTAAATATATCAAAATTATGATGGGTGACCTGAATGCCAAGGTAGGATAGTATAACACGGGTTTTGGGGAGATCATAGGGAAACACGGATATGGGATAATGAACGAAAATGAAGAGTTATTTCCTCATTCCTGCGCAGAGAATCGGTACATTATAGGGAAAGCGTGTTTCCGTACGCAAAGTAACACGATTTTTACCCGCACATAAAACAGAGAGTATAATTGACATATATGTATCAACAAGAAATGTAGACCATCTCTGCAAGACGTGAGAACAGTTTTTAGAGGAAGATCATCTTCATGTAGGTAAAATTAAACTGAAACTCAAGAGCCATGTAATATCCCATTAACACAGAAAGCACAATAATGTAGGATACGGAAAAATCAAGAAATAAAGGAACAAGTTACAGTCATCATCATCATCATCATCATCATCATCATCATCATCATCATCATCATCATCATCAAGTTATTTGCAGAACATCACTCTCATCGTTGGTCAGCATGGCCGAATGGATAAGAACGCGTGTTCTTAAACATCCTGTGTGCTGATGCTGAATAAGGGGCTCAACCCCTACACCGCACAGTTGGACTAACATGTTGACCTATCATCCTTGACTTGGGGACGTTAATTACAAGTACCACTGAAGTTGGAGGGATTCGCCCGATGGCGAGGGACACTGTTAATAGGTAAAACCTAATTTCAAAGTTCAAAGCGAGCGAGAGCAAAAAAAAAAACAAACAATCCCTCTCATCGAGGCGCGACGAAAAGTCTCTCAATCTTTGGACGTGTCCCCTGCCTCATGTACCCTCATACCAAAGATGCCTGTAATGTCTAGTGACCATCTTATGTCATGTCCCCTGCCTCATGTACCCTCATGCCAAAGATGTCTGTAATGTCTTGTGACCATCTTATGTCATGTCCCCTGCCTCATGTACCCTCATGCCAAAGATTTCAGTTTCCGAGAGGTGACACTGTTTATGAGTCAGTTTTCCTCGCAGTTCAGATCTTATAGAATGTAAATATGTGTCTTCCTCTTAGTCCACGGTGCCGGCTCCATTGCGAAGGAGATACGGACACAATTCGTAATCCCGCATACCGCGTTCGAAACACAGCAAGTGGTAATTTGGTAGCAGACCGTACGTTAATTTTTTGTTTTTTAATGAAAAGGTATGTGTACCGGTCGTTCAGAAAGCAATTTTTTTTTTTAAAATGAAAAGGTATGCGGTCGTTCAGAAAGCAATTTTTTTTTTTAAAATTCGCATATCCTTTACAGGACATCGCTGTCAACAGCAGCATCTTTCAGCTGTCTGTTGATTTCTTGACAAGATTACGCTCAGTAGTTTGCCATTGCTTTCTGGGCGGCCGGCTCAGTTATCCCACCAGTCACCAGCGGGGGTAGAACCGCTTCCAATTCTCGCCCGCTACGAGACTCTGCGATGATAAACGGGATTACGGAGAAAGTGGTGTAACCCCTTAGCCAGAGAGACCGGCCAGAAAGCAATGGCAAACTGTTAATCGTAAACTTGCCTAGAGATCACGAGCAGAAGAAAATCATGCGACTGACTTCGACGTCCTGTAACGGATATGCAAGTAACTTTAAGTCCGCGATATTCTGAGAACTGTTCTGTAGAATGTTCTTCTTTAGAGATTGCAAAATTGTGCATGACTCACATCCATATGTTGCCACGGGAAACATGCATGTCCTCAAACATTGTACTTTAACTTGTATGCTGGTATTGTGCCACATGTTTCGTAATACCGTTTAATCTCTGCAAGACTAGGGAAAGTCTGCGTCTATTATCTTTTTAACAGTCACCCATTGTTTGTTGATTGTGGAGGCAAGATATTCATAGTCTGTGACGTTTTCACATTCTTCACGGTTACTTGTGATCTTTGGTTGGAATCTGGTGTTTGTATGTGGACATTATTTTTAGTTTGCTTAAATTCAGAAAAATAAAAAAAATAAAAAAAGAAAGATTTGGACCTTTCACTTTGGACCTGTTTTCGAAGGTCAAGATATTGACCGTATCACCACTCTAGTTCCGACTGCTCCATAAAAATATAAAAATAGCACCACGTGCCCTATGCTCCTCAAGGCATATAGAGAGGAGTTTTCTCTGACTGTTCAATATGTGAAACTGTACTTAATTCTTACTGTACACGCAATAATCAACCAACCAACCAAACAACCAGCCAGCCAGTCAACAAACAAATCAATTAACTAATCAATCAACCAACCAACCAGCCAACCAACCAATTAATTAACTAGCCAACCAACCAACCTTTCAACCAAGAGCAACTCTATCATATCACAAACCCCCACTACAGTAAATGTTATGGATTTGCTCAGATCACGTTAACTAAGTAATCACCAGATTAAAACCATTGGTATACCAAATTCAAGATTGGCGAATCAGCCATGTGCACATGTGGATTGGCGCCGTAGACAGCGGATCACATACTCCAAGACTACCCAAAGTACAACATATCTAGGCAAACCTTCTGGCCCAGAGAAACAACAGTGGAAGATAAACTCTATGGACCACTGAGTTTTATCTGCAAATTAGGCATAACTTACTTGTTATCTGTAACTAATTACATCATAAAGTGCCAAACCGGCTGCCGTGGGCGACCATGCTTCTCCACAAATTGAGATCGACGGCATAGAGCAATTCATGTGATGACTCCCTTCCGTGCCATGATGCAAGACTGTCAAGAATTTTCTCTCGCTGTCTTCCTATATCTTTCTTTCCACAAATCTTTCCCTGCTGTCACAACATGTTCCAGTTTTTGTCGTCTCATAATATGACAAAAACATGGTAACAGCTGTCTGATATTTTTTTTTATAGTTGTCTTTGCGACTTAACCTCCCTCAAAATATACAGTGCTCATTGTGGCTGTTATTACAATTAACTGTTTAAGTTTACATGTATGCATACAATGTGGGGCGGTGATCAGCCCATGGCAGTAAATGAGCAATCATAACGTCCATCAGTGTGCCTCGTACTTGATTTCAGAAAAGTTGATGTGACCCACGCAATCTTCCCCCCATCTCCATGTCGATACATCGAGTAGGACGCGAATGTAGACCAAAGAGCACAGAAGAGCAGTCAGAAATCACAGGAAGTGCACTGAAGTAAACGGAGCCACGTGTGTAACACAGACATGCGGCAACACACTAAGTTCACTTAACACAGTGGAGCAGCGTGCCTAGTTGGTTGGGGGTTGATGGTGTTCATGCAGACGTGAATAACAATAATAGAGGCTTAGTATGTAGGGGTGCTTGTGTGCGCACATACCGTACCTATCTGACTACCTATTCACTCATTAACCAACCCACCTTCTAATCCATAAATTGACCCTCCCCCCATGCATTGACCCTTCCCTCCTATCAATTCGACAGACCCACATAACCCAGCCGCCTGTCTCTCTATCTATAGTGTATGGGAATGTCCTGAGTGCAGTGATGTCGGTTCTTAACTCAACTCAACTCAACAGTGTTAATAAAATAAACGCAACATTTTTGGTGTTACTTTTATAAAAGATATTCGCTGATTGGACATCAGTCAACCTATCGACTGTGTCCATCTGGTCATTAACTTCTCGTGGTTACCTGAATTGTACTCACCTCGTGATTCGTGAGGTCATGAAAGAGGTCAAGGTCAAAACAACATTGTTGACAATAACTCGTGACAGGTTCATGATAAACCCGTGAAACTTACTGAACACAAAACTCTCTGACCATATTATTGAATGCCTATAAAAGATTGACGCTCCTCGAATAAATTCAGTTGAAAATTCAATGCGCAAGTATGGCTCATCTCACTACAGAACAATGACTCATCATCATTGGACGTTTACAGGCTGGACAGTCACAAAGTGTAGTAGCCAGAGAATTTAATGTGGTTAGAAGCACCATTAGTCGCCTTTGGAGGCGATTTCAAGAAACTGGCTCAGTGGCAGACCGGCCGCGCAGTGGAAGACCCAGAATCACAACTGCTGCCGAAGACCGCTTCATACGGCTGCGTCACCTTAGGAATCGATTTGCATCTGCGTCCTCCACAGTCCAGTCAATGCCAGGAGCTCGTCGAATTTCAGATCAAACGGTCAGGAACCGTTGCACGACGCTGGTCTTTGGGCTAGAAGACCCTACAGAGGTCCTGTTCTTACGGACCGGCATCGCCAGAACCGACTGCAGTGGGCGAATCAGCATCGTCAATAAAATGTTGGTACAAGTTTGCAATTGAAACTGCAATAATGTTGCGTTTCATTTTTTGAACAGTATGTATTACTACAAGTGAAAGTTTCCCAGCAATCGTTTAATAAATGTGAAAGTTTCTCAGCAATCTTTTAGTAAATGTCAAAGTTTCCCGACTAGTCATTTAGTACACGTAAAAGTTTCCAGGCAATAGGTCAGTACATGTGAAAGTTTCCTGGTGTTAGCTTAGTACATGTGAAGTTTCCCTAGCAATCGTTTAGTACACGTGAAAGTCTGCAGGCAATAGTTTAGTACATGTGAATGTTTCCCTAGCAATCGGTTAGTGCATGTGAAAGTTTGCAGGTAATAGTTTAGAAAATGTGAAAGTTTCCCGACAATAGAGTACATGTGAAAGTTTCCCGGCAACAGTTTAGTACTTGCGAAAATTTTCCAGCAATCGTTTAGTACATGTGAAAGTTTCCCAACAACAGAGTACACGTGAAAGTTCCCCGGCAATAGTTTAGTACACGTGAAAGTTTCCCGGCAATCGTTTCGTGCATGTTAAATTGTCCCGTCAATGAAGATCGAACTTGACCGGGTTCAAGAATCGCATTGGTGGGAACGATGAGTTAAGTTCCATAGCAGAATCTTGTTGTGGCTATGTGAAGTGATAGGGCCCTTACATTTGTGTAGGCTTGAGTGCACGGAGGGATCTCACTAGCGAACGACAAGAGCTGGAGTAGAACCCTTGCCCAACCGGCTTCATGCCATTCTAGCTCTAACATCATAACCGCTACATCAACGCACACTACAAACGGATTAAAACAAAAGTTAGTTGCATATCCTTTACAGGACGTCGTAGTCAACCCCAGTATTTTTTTTGGCTGTTCGTAATTTTTTGCCAAGGTTCAGGAGTTCACCATTGCTTTCTTAACGACCAGCACTATTGTATGAAAACCAACGGTTCCAAATCGCCAACAGTTGTGCTTCGAACGCGGCATGCGGATGTGCGAACTGAGATCGTAACCCCCCTTCCCCCCCCCCCCCCCCCCCCCCACACGGCGCCGGCACACACAGATAAACACGCTGAAAACGAGTCAGACGGAAAGGCATACAAGCATAGCGAACGACGAGTGCTGGCGTCTAGTATGTGTTCTACCGTGCTTATGCCATTGTCGGCGTAATGTCCTGACCGTTACACAACAGAGCCCGCTTTGTATCTGCCGGCTTAGACACACACACACACACACACACACACACACACACACACAACAGCGTCCGCTTTGTATCTTTTGGCTTAGACACAACCACACACACACACACAACAGCACCCACTTTGTATCTGTTGGCTTAGGGACAACCACACACACAACAGCGTCCGCTTTGTATCATTTGGCTTAGACACAACCACACACACACACTCACACAACAGCACCCGCTTTGTATCTGTTGGCTTAGGGACAACCACACACACAACAGCGCCCGCTTTGTATCTGTTGGCTTAGGGACAACCACACACACAACAGCACCCACTTTGTATCTGCTGGCTTAGGGACAACCACACACACACACACACACACACACACACATATACACACACACACGGAAGGTGTTTTGGTTTCTCAGATCATGGGTAGAGAAGGTGCTTCATATGAAGACTGAACTGACTGATCCCCTGGCATGCCACAGCACACCACAGACAAGGCAGTTATAACATCAGGACAAGACTGATCCCCTGGCATGCCACAGCACACCACAGACAAGGCAGTTATAACATCAGGACAAGACTGTCCTATTAGAGATATTGCCACGGTTTCTTCTCCTTCTTCTTCTTCTTCTTCTTCTTCTTGCTCTTCTTCTTCTTCTTCTTCTTCTTCTTCTTCTTCTTCTTCTTCTTCTTCTTATGCGTTCATCCGGAGAGTTTTTTTTTTTTCCGGACGTGATTACGTTGTGCCTGTTTACAGCAGAACTGCGTTCTTGCGCCTATAGGCCGACACATCCAACTTCTGCGGGCATTTGTTGACCGGGTTCACCATCCCTGGGTTGCCAAGGTATAATGAGGTGAGGTGAACAGTTCTCTTCCTCGCCACCTTTCCTTCCCAAAGAATTCCCAGGACACTCTTACATTTGTCCAGAACACATATTATGAGGCAGGGAAAAACAAACGAACAAGAAACTTCTACAAGACATAAACGAAAACCGTAATTTAATAAAGAGACACATTTGGCACAGACAGTGAGGCTGTTTTTGGCAACGATATGAGGAGAAATAAACTAGAAAACTTTGTGACAACCAGCAAAATAAAAAAAAAAAGGGAAGAGAAATAAATACCTGGATGACTTGGTCATATGGCACAATCCAAGCAAGAATACACACCCAATCCAAGACTTTGATGATTGCCCGCGCTCATCGTCTGCCGCATGATGATTTATGGTGATATAATGGAGCTGGGTCGATCCCAGAGCCGTACGGATCAACAAAATAACACTGCTACTGCTTAGGACTTAACAAGGGATGCTGTCTTTACAGGTAAGCGTATTAGACATTAGGCCAGCGCGGCCGCAAATGCAATTATAATTAAGCGAAATCCACAATACACAGCCCCACACAATCACATTTTGAATATCACTGACAAGTACTCCGCACATCCCACACCACGCAAGAAAATCATGAATCCACAGTCGATTACTATGAAAGAAAACAAAAATTTATAAATTAGTAACAATTACATTTCATACCCTTAACGCTAGAAAGTAAACACTACAACACCTCACAGTAAAAGAAGTTTAAATAAAGTTTTCAAGATTAAAACGATGCACATTATTCTAACTTCAAAAGGAAAAGGAAAACTTATTCACCGCGTACCGAAGTACTACTACTACTACTGCTTGAAACCGCACGATATTACAGCCGTGTGCGCCGTCTTAATTATGTAAACAAAAGCACAAAGAAACATGAATCACGGCTAGACCAAACGCGTTCACACACATTCTTCAGTCGCACAAGTGTGGCAGATCAGCTGGCGACGATTACAACTTCACCACAGCCGACAACTTTACAATACTCCCAGCTTGGGAAAATCCCACGCAGAGCCTCAGAGTTCTGACCTAGTTACCTAGTTATTTTGTTTTCATTTAATTTTCGATATTCGTTTTCACGCTAGTACACTGGGACCAGGCTTGTGCAGTTTAAGGTCGCGCGACGTCTGCAACGTTTCTGCTGATGACCCCGGTTATGAAACTTAATCACCCACTACTGAACGGTTGGGATTTGATGTTACACCGGCGGGAGGAGATGCGCTTGATGCGTGCAGTTCCCAGTCCTGGATGATGGACGCCTGGGCCAAGCAAACACGGTGCACTACGCTGGTAAAGGCGCAGCAAGAGTAACTTGAGATGTCTGGAGTGCTTCCAGTATCGCTACCTTCATGTGCCGTGCGACCGACGCAGTGATCGTTAAAATAATACACGTCATGTGAGGGACGTTGCGTTCAACCACAGGTAGCTTTCTTGGCAATTTTACTTTCAGCAGTTTGCCACAGCTTTCTGAAAGAGAAGTCAAAGTTTAAGTGCAGCGTAATACCGGATGTAGGGACAACGCCCTAGCTCGCCATCAGTGAACCGGAACTTTAAGAGAGAGTGAAACAGTGTGCCATCTATATTCTTGATAAGGGCAAACAAACAAGGTACCAGGGTAAGTTAAAAGTAAGTCACAAATGGCTGTAGAAAAATAACTAAATATGAATAATTTGAAACCAGTTTATTTTTATACATAAAAGTACATTGTCCCTTATTTCTCAACATAATTTCCACCAACATTGATGCACTTATCCCATCGTTTTATCAGTCCTCCAAAACCGGCTGCATAGAACTGTGTGCTCTCGTTTTCTAAACCACGTTTTCACTTCACATTCAACTTCGGCGTCATTCGCGAAATGTCTCCCGCCAAGGTGAGTTGTCAGTGTTTATGCTGAATAATGTTTGTCCAGTAAAGCGGTGCATAGCTGGGTAGAAAAAGTTACGAGGGCGAGTCAATAAGTAAGTCACACAGTTCTGTGGGATGGCCGGTAAATGAAAACAAAGCACGCAGTTTTCTCCAGCCGGTTTGGGAGGACTGATAAAACGATGGGATAAGTGCATAAATGTTGGTGGAAATTATGTTGAGAAATAAAGGGACAATGTATGTATAAAAATAAACTGGTTTCAAGTTGTTATCGTGTGAAGTTATTTTTCTACAGCCATTTGTGGCTTACTTATTACCTTACCCTCGTACATTAATTGGAAAAGTGTAGCTAAAGTAACATGAGACGTTTAGAGTGCTTCCAGTATCACCATCATCACGTGTCCCGTGGATCGTGTACCTCCACAAACATTTGTCGTTATTTCTTGGTAAGTTCAATCGCTGATAGTTTCCTCTGTTATCAACCCATGCACCATGTTTTCCATCTGTCGATCTCACTTAATTTGGTCACAACTATCTCCAGACTATCTCGGCTGGTAAAGTGACAAAAACGACAATTATCTTGTCCCGATGTGTGTAATCAAATGGCATAATAGACTGTCAATTAATACAATTAAAAACAAAAACTGTCATCTACTGCCTATATTACCTTGCAGTGTAGGGCGGGGGGGGGGGGGGGGGGGGGGGGGGATGCCTTGAGCCCGAGAAATTAAGGCCGCCTGGCTAGTGAAGTCGCCACGAACTGTGCAGGTTAGGACTGTCTTTTTGCCCCAGGCAGAACAAAAATCTACACCAGACCGAGGATTCGAGACCGGGTTTCCGGGAGGAGAACCCGGGGATTTAGCCACCCGGTCGCAAAATAGAATTTTTATTTCTTTTTTTAAAAATTCGCATATCCTTTTACAGGACATCGCTGTCAACAGCAGCATCTTTCAGCTGTCTGTTGATTTCTTGGCAAGATTACGCTCAGTAGTTTGCCATTGATTTCTAAGCGGCCGGCTCAGTTATCCCGCAAGTCACCTCAGGGGGGGGGGGGGGACGAACCGCTCCCAGTCTCGCCAGCTACGAGATTGCGTGATAAACTAGATTACAGAGAAAGTGGTGTAACCCCTCGACCAGAGAGACCGGCCATAATGGACTAACCTCTCTTAATACTTGGATACTTATACATTGGGATCAGTGTATACCCCTTGAGGTGTATTTAGTATACTGTACTATGACCAGTCGGTACTTCATGAACCTCACGTCTGCCGTATTTACTCTCAGGGACATTGAGTTGAGGTAAGAACCGACAGCACTGCACTCAGGATATTCCCATACGCGCTCCGCCCCTCGTTCAACAGCCAGCGAAGGGTCACACTGCTAATTGTTCCCACCGCTATCTGATTGAAAGTTTTCAGAGACATTTTCTCGTACTATTTTAAGGTTAGTCGACTT